>CM066230.1:11959546-12253670 GCA_033675125.1 Athetis lepigone
GGCTCATGCAAATCTTGATCAGGTAACCTCAATTACTGGCGTCCTGTAGGAAAAGGCTTGATTCCGCCATGTTTGGTACATGTACATAATTAGGGAAATAAGAGCGAGTAGCTGCGGTAATTAAATACGTTATAGGGTGTTTTTAAATAAGAAGCAAGAAAACCTGTTGGCTGTTGCGAATCAGTTTTTTGCTTTGTGGAGGAGAGAAGGAACAATTGGGTGGTTTTTAGTCAATAACTGACTGAGACTGAATGACCTCTCCACCCCCGTCAGGGGTGGCAAACATTCATATAAATTTTCCACCCCAGGCCAAAAAAAAAATTACGATGGCTTGACAAGCAAATGGTATGCAAAACATAAATATAAAAATAAGCAAAAATCGATTGCGTACTCTGTGATAAACTGATCTGTCTATTAGGTAAACTTTTACGATTATAATTTTAGTCCCATTCTAGAGACGAAACGAACACTTGTAAAACTCGCCCTGTAGCTCACACCACGAAACAAGGTTAATTCACAACCGCGGGCCTACTTCTTAAATTATTCCCCAAAAGATTTTCTAATTTGTTCTCCAGTCTCCTCACTGTAGGCACGAACACATGCGGTCCCGAAGCCCTTCGCGAGACCCATTATAGGCCTACCATCACCCTCAAAGAGTGTCTTATACATCGTTCGACGTTCGCCTTTTGCCGTCACAACACTTCACAGTAAAATACACCCTAGCACTTATTAATATGACTCAAAAACGCATGAATGGCCAGACATGTGTTTAGCGCCGTATTCTCGCCGCGTTCGCCCTTTGGGTAATGTTACGTAATAGGTAAGAGCCGTGATTTTGTCAAAGGTAAGAAAATTGGTTACGTTACTGGGTAATTTCGGCTGCCGAGATAAACGTGAATGATGTGTCTGCGGATTAATCTGCAGATTTTATTTTGTGTTGCCAAGTAATTATAAAAGTTTTGGTATAAGTTGTGAGCTTGTATAAGTGTATTTGTTAATAAATGTACCTAATATTATTTCTCATTTTAATTTTAATAAGCTGTTAAGGTAAGCTTTAATGACCTAATATTAGTATACTTTGATTTAATTGATCCATAGTTAATCGAACTGAATAAAATAAGCTGTAAATATCTAAATTAATAAAGAAATAATCTATCAGATGGGACTAGCCTCACCTCATTTTTATTTCTCTTCAATGTTAGGTAGGGAGTCTAACCGCGCCTAAAATTATCGTCATAAATATATTTTTAAATAGTGTCTCTATTATGTTATGATTCAATTTTTTTATTTATTCAGCCATACTAATAAGTATTACAATTGCAAAAAGTAACTTTGTCTGTGTAAATGTCTAAATTACACCCAAACACAGAAAGTAGAACCATGCTCATCACACAAAATTGGTCCTGGGTGGGAAATCGAACCCACGACGACTTCCGGCTTAGTAGTCAGGGTACCCACTAGACCAGCAGGGCCATCTGACATGACACGAATGATGTACAGTCAGCAAAAGAGATATGTTACCAGGGCCGTCAGATACAATTAAAGTTTTTTCATTCACTAATGGTAATATTTTAATTAAAATTTCAAATGTTGTAGAAAGTAATTTGTTCTTTAATCCACTTTCATTTGGATACATCAATCGGTGTTCAAGAAAACCTTAATTATACCTTATGGCCCTGGTAACACATCTCTTTTGCTGACCGTACGATTACATTTTCCTGTTCAAAGAGCAGTCAGCACGTGAAGGGGCCCTCTAGAACCAATGCCTGTCGGGGTTGCGGAATAGTTCTAATAGTTACCGTGGCCCCGGAACATAAAGGGTAACCGAAGGAACATGTGTGGGGTTTAGTCAGTAAAAGTTGACACGCCCTCCCACCCCGCCCAGGGCGACAGAAGTCGTTTGATGATTTCCCACTCACCAAAAAAAAAAGCCATCTGACATGACATACATACATTTTCATGTTCATAAAATCACGACAACATGGGCAATTCTCCTGTATCCCCCCTACACCCTTGTGTTAACACATATCTTATTACCCTAATTCGCGTCATCTAATTATCACGAAACGTCCGCAGGCTCACGTAATTATGGACCGATATACAGGGTGTGTTGATTTGATTTATCCTTGAGAGATCTGGATAAATAGATAATAATTATTGGCAGGTTTTTTTGGTTTTGTTATGAAAATGTGTTTTTTTTGGTTGCAACTCTTTTTCTGTGGGACATAGCGTGAAGTGCATTAGCACGTTTCTCGATAAACAGGCAAAATGTATCAGATCTGATATTATTTTAAAAGATTTCAGCTTTATATAGATTAGATTTTTTATATTACTTCTACAGTTCCTCAATTTCCTAAATGGGATGAAAACTAAACAAAAAAAGCATACCTAATAAAACTCGATCAAACAACATACTGCACTGTCCATCAAAAAACACTACATGAGTTACAAGGAAATCGAGAAGTTATACATAGTAACACGTATAGAAGAATGGCGGTCTATCGGACCCCCTAACTTAGATCTCCATAAAAGTGTAATTATGAGGCATTATTATAAGTTTAGTCTAAAAGGAAATACGGTTGCCCCACATTACAAATTCCTTGCATCGTAGGCATAAAAAATAAGATCATGAAAATATTTGTCCCGTCCGGGAATCGAACCTATACCGCACGTAGTGCAGCGGTCAACGCGCTGAGCCTCTGCGCCAGCTGTGTCGTTACAACTCGGTGTCAATTTTAATTAAAAGAAATAATATTTTACTCCTTTCTTAAATTGAAATGTGATCATACGTCATAGACAGGTATAGTAATTAGCTGAGATATGCTTAAGTATTACAAGTACCTGTAATTAGGCCATATCTGTTAATTCACAATCCAAAAAAAAATTCTATAGGTGTTTAAAGCCGAATGTTGTAGAAAAAATCTGTTATAACAATATTGTACAGCGGAAAACTGACAATTAAGCGCTCAGCCGACCAGAAAACTGTAAAAATAAAGAAAGAAGAAAATTGTTGAGTTTATTTCCAAACTAACTAAAAGCTTCACATTTCAACGTTTAACTGAATTACGCACAAAGAAAAGCTTTCCGAGAATATCAAAGAAACGAAAAAAAGTTAAAAATTAAAAATTTGATTACATTAACCGCGGCGGTGTGCGGCGGCGATACTTCATTTCTATAACGAGATGCAAGAGCCCTCCAAGTCTCACTTTGGTTGCGTGACCTAATTTAAGGGCACGTTATTTTGCTCACTTAATTTGCCTCATTCGTGTTTGCTCTGCGAATGAAGAACCTTTGCTACGGTGAATTTTTATTTTTCTTCTGCCGAAACTTAATTGAGTGGGGCGAGGAATTGCGGCGACGCGGAGAGACGCGACGCGGCGCGCGGCGCGGCGAGGCGGTGCGGCGGTGCAGGCACGCCGCGGTCGCTCCAACCTCTATAAACATTTATTGTCGCTCTACATCTCACTAACTTCACTTTTACAGAGTTTTATGTCCGAAAAATTTACGCGAGGAACGTTACTCTGCGGCCTTTATTGCGCCGGTGGAATGCCGCGGGCACACTGCCGTAATTGAATGTAATTTCGTTAGCTTCTTTCGTTTACCGCTGTAAAATAAAATTTTACGTCTTATTTATTGTCACTAGCAACAATATCTGTGCAGGGCTTTCTGTCCCGTGTATGTACGAGACGACTCGTAAAACGTTCCTAATAAACCACGAACAATCACTACATATTTATTACAGACAAAGTACATTAAAATGTACTTTGTCAAATAAAATTCAAGGAGTATTATTGTGGAAGATATGGTGTATTTAGAGAAGCAGATTTTTATCACCTATAAAAGGGAATGCGGCCGTATAGCGAGCTCCCTGTTCAACGAGTTAATTAATTTGAACGGGGCTGTATAAGTACGAGCCCAATTCAATTAGTAGTTAAAAAAGTAAATAGCATATTGATCCAGAGCAAGTTATTGGAGAATTCGTTCGTAGGTAATGGAAAACTCATACTTGTTTAACGGACGTCACTTGTTTCACTGTAAATAATGAAAATGAATGAAGATTAATTTATTCGATGAGTTATTTATTCATTTTGTGACAGTATTTTCATCGTACATTTAATCTTTACGTAATACGTACTTGAACTAAAGTATATGACAGTCGAAACTTTAATAATATTACCGAAATAATGTGTCTAAGTATTAATTTCCGTGAAACTGAAAAATCGATAAGTTATTATCGGGAACCGTACGTCGTACGTCAAGGCGTGACACTCAGTAATAAGGCTTTTAAAATGCGCCCATTCGTTATGAAAATGTAAACGAATGCCGAATATTTATTTGGTCGTTAAAAATAATAGAGTTGTCCCCTCCTTCGTTGTGTCAGTAGAGTAGTGATGTGATCGCTATCACTTGTGTGACCACCCATATGGTTTAATTTTTATTAACGGCTATAGTGATGGACGATTTTGTTTGTTTTTTTATTTGTCAAAGTTGGTGGATGTTGTCACTTTTTGGATTGTATTGTTTCTTTGTTTAGATTTTGTATAGATACAAATGTATGGTTAGCAATTAATACTTTGACATATTTGTTCATAGGTAATTGATTGATATTATAGCAACGGAATTCTATTATGTATGACTAAGAATGTTGAAAAACTCTGTCTAACAGTTAGTCTCAGTAGCAAGTTTGTAAACCAATAGGCACTAGCTGTCCTCGTGGTTTTACAGTTTGCTCTCGTAAGTGAAATAAGCCTAAGTATCATGGTAAAGTTTAATCAAAATCCATTCAGTGGTTTTGTGTGAAAGACTAGCAAACGTCTACACATACATTCTCCCCACCATATAATATACAATCTCTACCGAACCTTACAAAATTTAACGTGCTTTATTTTAAACTGGCAAACCTACGCTATTACTATTACGTATAGGTAAGTACCTAATACTTCAAAATGACCAGCACTAATGAAGCCGAATATCTAACATATCCATAACAATATTCGTCGGAATGCGTGATGACCGCATTACAATGCAATCCGGGCTCCTACATAATATACTAGGTATACGTGACAGATTGACTAGTATCCTAATAGTTACTGTGTAATTAACACTTCATTTTAGTAATAATGTTGGTGAATATGTATGTAACTATGTATCTACTAACTGTTGTGATGGCTTTCAATAAGGCGCCTGCCTCTCGTGTAACTCGTAAGAGGTTGTTGATTCAAATCCGGACACGGCTTTACGTGTATTCCGAAGCACGGAGTATCAGTGATGTCCAAGATAAACTTCGAAAAGTACATATGATTTGAAAAAATGATATTGGTACTTGCCCAGATTCGAACTCACAACCTATACAAGCACGAGAGGCGGGGCGCCTTAACCACTGGGCCATAACGACATTTACATACACTTAGAGCAGACATCGAATAACAACGAAAACTTTATGAAGTCGTTTAAAAATACAGCTGATATCTTTTTCGGCGGTTATATATTGTAGAGAGGCTAATGAATACTATGAGTTTTCAGGTTTCAGGTAAACAAAAACTAAGGTAATGTGTCACAATGTGACGTCATTTCAGGATAGAATGACCGCGTGCGGTGTAACCGAATAGGGTCTACTTAGTGCCTACTAATTATATTGTAGTGTTATCAGATAGCTCATTAGCTAATGATGCTCTAACTTCGTACGACCCATGAAGTTATATGTAATCTGTTAAGTTGTTTAAATTAACTATTATGTCTACAACTGGAGAACCATGGATATACAATTTTTTATGTTGTTTTCTTCTAGCATACGGAGATGTTATTTAGTCCATGGGCTATTATTATAATTATGCTATATCACTGCAAACTTGCAACAAAATCCGTTCAGTAGTTATTGCATAAAAAAGTAACAAACATCTAACCATCCTCACATACAATTCATCCTTACAAACTTTCACATTTATAACAGTTATAACTTCTATAAGAATAAGATTTCCGAATTGAATAGAGAGAAAAGAAAATCGTAAGATATAGCGTGATCCAACTTTACAGCCCCGAGATCCGATTCTATAAACAAACACACAAAAGATATATTCCGAAAAATATATTTTAGGAGTACGTTGTATAGTGAACTCACGTAGTCAGCTGCCATATCTCTTTGCGTCATTATTTCGCCTTACGCTTTGACTCTTCACTGCGGGGTTGTTCAAGGGCCCGTCGTCATAGCAACGCAAGATTTGGCGAAAATACGACGCAGCATACAGATTATCCCGATTTTAATGTAGGGAACACGCTCGAGGCATCCGGACGGCACGCCAAACTTGTTCACTAGGTAAATAGTTTAAGTTCGCGAGGTTGTTGTTACACAATATTGCGTTATAAAGTCATTTTCGTGTAATGTCAGCGGTGGAGTTGCCAACTTGATTTAGCGGTGTTCGCGGCGGCGCCTAGTGTATGCTACCTACTTGTCTGGTACAGCCAGACGATAAGTTATTAGCTAACTACTTCTTTAGTAAGAATGTATTATGAGCACATACCTATTTGAAATTAGTAATAAAAAAATGTGCTTCGTCTCGACTTGAAAACTAGACATCATGAATTTAACCGAAAATTAAGGATTTAGCACACTATTCACCAATATATTTAATATAGTATAATTTATCAATATTTTATTAGAAATATAATAATGTATGTCTTTATGTAGCCTTATTTTCAATAATGCAGCTTTTATGTTACTTCTGCGTCCCTGGATTGATAGGTAGAGAATGCCTTAAGTATTAAATCAGCCTTAGTTCTTTTGCGCTTGAAGATAAAATAAATAATTCTTACAAGAGTGATTATACGCTCAAGACAGCAGACGTATCGTAAAGCCACTAAGCCCAATAATTAATACAAAGAGCAATTCGCTCGCGTAAATAAACAAAGAAGTATCTCTCTAATAAAACATTTAACCTAAAACAAAAGAAGACCGAAAAAATACGCAATTAATCGGAGCCACAGCACTGCAATATGTGGGGCCATTAATTTAATTCAGTGTACGTGCGCCCAAGACACGGTTTTAACCTTAATTGAGATTTAAGAACAGCTCTGGGGAGATGTTTTTGTGTTTGGATGCAGCCTCCGGCAAGACGCTCCCTCTAAGCCTCCAGCATTCTCGTAAGGTGAGGTAGTTATATAGGTATCCTCTGCCTTTTATAATTCAGTTGTTTGCGCGGCGCGGCACTTTTAGCTTGCCTAATTAAATGTTAAGTGACTTATTGTGAATGCGTATTTCAGAGGAAAAGAGCTTTGTAATCTTGTCTTTTTTTCAAATTGGAATGCTTTGTTGTGTAGTTATTAAGGAGGGGTGTGAGAAAATTTAAATTGTTTTCGTAAAATCTTTAAATTCCTACGTTTGTCTTTCTTTTATAGTACTGACCGCGTTATTGAGTAATATTCTATGCATCGAAAATATCATAAAAAATTTCTTCAACCTTATAGAACATTAAAAAAAACTTAAATATTAATGTTTGTTTAAATGGGTCAATTTCGATAACTATCTGTCGAATGAATAATTATTATTTGTATAAAAAATAAAGGCTGGTCAGGAATAGTATACTCCACTAATATCTCTACTTATAACTCAACTATAATAATAATAATATCTCTACTACGGTCTAAAGGAGAGAAGCAGTGATCTACTACGCGAGTTTCACCGTGAATGAAGAAAGTATTTGTAATCTTACTCGGTTCTGAGAACTGTCAAATATTTTCCCATCTCCGCACACTCCTATTTTTATTGTATTATCAGAAACATTAAACAAAAAACCGGTATGTTCCTTAATAGGGCTTTTACAACAGACATACAAAAAATAACATCTTTTTCCATTTTCAAGCTTACTCATCCCCCGAGGCACTGTTCTCATTCCGGCAACTTTATCAGAACAACGTTCCGCCAAAATTCAACTCCGAACATTTTCATTATTAATTAAACATAATTTTAACTACCAAAACCGAATATAGATGCATTAATACCATAATGCCCGCTTAAAAGGTTTTTGTAAAATAAACCTAATATTTTATTCTCAAAGCAAGGATACGCAAGACGGTTAATACCTTTACAACATCATACAAAATTCGTTGTATCTAATTCGAGGCTTATCTTGCCATCTGTAATCTCGCCCCCGTTGCCTACTGTGGAGATACCTCAAATACCTCCCGCACCCTCGCCCCCCGCCCCGCGCCCCCGCCCCGCGGCTTCCCTATAGCACCCTTCAGCCCTTGAGTTCTTAGCCGAAGTTCATAATACCCTATTAGTAGCGCACACGACCGACAAACATACTGTATCATTCTAGTTGACTTACTACGGCGTGTTAATTTTTGAGTGTGTTATCGATTTGTGTGTATTGATGTAGTATGAAATGAGAAGTACGGTAAGTAATTAGTGGATACAAGGTTAGTGGCACGCCAAACGTTGTATTGAAATGGCCGATTGTAGATTTTCTATTCAAATTAAAAAAGACGAATAAGCTTTTGATATTTTATACGTATGACAGATGAAAAACAAGAAAATTGTGTTTCTAATAACTGTAAGTAGTTATGTATAAATTTTAAGTACTAAGCCGAAAACTCTGTGTAGCCAAAAACCAAAATATAATAAACTTACAACTAATTGGCAGGACCCCAAAAATATGTACAAAAACAGGCCAGAATCGCGCAAACAAAATAAATAGGAAGGTAATATTATCTCCCTGTGGAGGGAGTTCACCGGACCGAGTAATAAATCTGTTGACAATCTTTAATTCGCTCGCCTCGTCGCTCGGCGCTCATCAGATAGACGTCTCTTCATAAAAATGAAATCTCCCTTTTTAAGTAATCTCAGCCCTCATTTGTTTATTGTCTAATGTTGATACTTCGGTTTTATTAAAATGTTACCTAATTATCGTTGCGAGATTTTGGGGGATTATTTGGAAAGTTATTATTAAATGTTTTTTTTCAAGCTTCAGCTATGGTGTCGATGTTTCGTTTCATTTCTTTAAGTCACGTTTAGTATACGTCAAAATTTCGCTGAAAATCTTTCTCTTTTTTTACGAATCGTTCCCAGAACACAGATCTGTACGCAGCAAACGTCCAACTATCTGTTAACCGGCAACTAGGCTAATAATGCCATATAAAACGCAGGCTGCAGTAAAATACACGTGGTGCCATGACGACAGCTCGTTCACGACTGGCCGCGTCCGGTGTAAATTGTAGCGTACGCCTATGAGGGTAGGCGGACAAAACCCGAATTACAGCCAAATGGGACGCTGTAATTTGTACATTGCCGGTGAGACTTGACTGAGAGAAATTGCGCTTTGTGCTATGTAGGTCAGATCCCAGGTCATTAGTGGGCGCCCTTGTATGTACTTACATACTGTTGGTTTAGTTTATTTTATTTGATTGTAGTTGGGTTTTTTACAAATAAGTAACTGTTTGATTTCTATTGAAGTATTGTTACTGTGGAATGTACACTTTATTTTACTTTCTACGTATCTACATGTAGTATGTTTTTTAAGTCTATGCGTGAAAATAATACAGAAGTACTTATATTTTACTAAAACGAAAAACCATGTGAGAGTCTATGGTTTCGTACGGGGTTTCGTACCAATCCGTAAATTTACTGTTGGAAGACCTATATACCTTTATATGGCGCGTTTGTAGTACTGTATTTTTTTGTAAAATCTAAAAAGGATAAGTACCTATGCTGTATTTTCTCTTTATTTATCAAATTACACCACGCCAATTTGCTATACTCTGAGTTTCTTAGCAAAAGGGTATAAACAGACCACGCTAACCCCATCAGGCATCACTTATAACCGTACAGAACAACGCATAGCAGAGAAACACATATTATTTAGCGCGGCATGTGTGTCGGATGCTGCAATAGAAATGAAAACCGAATCACAAAGGCCAGCGACCATTAGCCCGGATATAGCAGCTTACCGGCACAATGGGGCTTTGCCCCGACCACGTGAACCAAACCATCGGCATGCACCGTCATCTATGCCCTATACGTATCTATTGGCGAGAATTTACCTTTGTTATGGTATTATGAACTTGGTGCGTTTAAATGTGAAACGTCCTTGTAAATAATTGAATCAAATCTTATTTCGGAACTGTATTCTATCAAGTTACATAGTTAATTAAAAGTTAACAATCTTGACATGTCTTTTTATCTGAAAATTGCGTAAAAGAAACATACTAACATTGTGCGCATTTAATTTCTTACATAACGTTGGCTTGGAATAAAGCCGAATACGAAATTACTATAAGACATTAATTATACGAAATTAGATAAAAAAAGGCATGTCAAGATTGTTTTTATTTAGTTAATTACCTAAACCGCTGGAGTATACGTACAAAATCAACAATGCTATTAATGATTGAATACTTAGCTAATTGTATTAGTATATTATGTCAGTACTAAGCCGCCTTGCAAGTGTTTAATGCAAACTGCGGGTTTGTAACAGTTTGTGACTTTTAAAGCTTCAATGTTATGGCTACATAATTGTGATACGCATGCATTTTGTAAGTAGCCCGAATATTCGTCGTATCACGATGATGTAGCCACGGCATAAAGTATCCTCGGAAATCGCGTAAAGCCGTTAATCCCCGGTTGTCATTCGTAGATCTTTGACAGTCCTTAGGGGTAGTCAGAAACCAGGGTTACATCGTGTTAACCAGTAACTGTTGTTGTCTAACGGGTCATTTTTCTGGAGTCTTGCCATGAAAAAGAAAACATTGTTTTCAGCTGGATTTAGTTAGGCTAGAAACCCAACAAGCTTTGTGTGTAATAGAAATATTTATAATTTACAGCAGCTAGCTAAAAAATTTAAAGCATTTTTTTGCTTTTAGTCAACCGGATGCACATTGGCTGGCCATGGGTACATTGGGTCCAAATAATGAGTACATTAATAAATCAATCTCAATGCATCAATATGAGACAACCATAACGCATGAGCCGATAAACAAACTGAAAAACATAAAGAAAACCTCAAAAACAAAACTTTCAATTGAATCCAACAAAAATGAAGTCAAGCACTTTAATATTAAACGTTGAAGTTTGGTAAATTTAATAATTTAGCAACAAAATCCTTGGGGTGCCGCACGGAAACTAAATAATGTCTTAAAATGTGAAAGTTTTTGAGCAGAGCATAAGTCCCAGTAGAGTGAACCGGGGAGGGTGCAACTAGTTTGTACGAAGTTATTCCGTGGTATGGCATCCCTAGAGCTCGCACAAACAATGCACAGAGCATTGCTCGGTCAGAGTGATGCCCGATAATATTTAGGTTTTTTTTATTTCCTCTTTTTTTACTTTTTTGACTGGGCTGTTGGTCTAGTGGTTAGTGACCCTGACTTTGTTGCAGGACTAAATATCTTGCTTTGTGTGGGTTCGATCAACAAATCTGTGTTTTGTTGAGCATGATCATTTGTTCAGAGGCTTGGTGCAATTTATTTGTAATAGGTAATGTTTTGATTAACTGTATAAGTCTGAATTTCAGTTGTCTAGTGACCATAGCAAAAGTATTGTGTAAGTTGTACTAAGATTAAAAAAAAGACGGGTTGCACTCCGGGAGTGCCGGCAGAAGTGAAAACTTGATTATAGCTGTCTACTATCCATCCGTCCTACGCTTTTTCGATCAGGTCACGTGTCCTGACGCGAGTTTAAGATTTTATACCCATTACAGAAAAAGTGCTCAACGCCGCTAAAGAAGTTTTCACTTCAAAAATGTAACTGATGTTTTTGCCATTTAACTTTATCTAGACAGTTCTTACGATGGCTATTAAATTAGTTAAATTGCAATTCCTGAAGGTACATAAAACATGACACTGCCCTTAGTGTAAACTAATCACATATTTTAAACCCCACTTACCTATTAACATTCAAATTAAATCTCTTGCAACTATAAAATAAACGTAGTTTAGGAAAAGCCACTTCGAATTAAGCCACTGCATATTAAATTCGAAAAACAAACATGGCGTCGTTTGCATTGCTCTGTGAAGAACATGTCTGCTTATGTGGTTTGACGTATTTATTATTTATTTGGGAATTCTCGGGGCTCGGAAGCCCGAAGCCCGACGGTCGGAGCCGACAAGTCAGAATTATGGAAAAATAACTCATATCCGACGACATATTGACTTCGCCCACAGATGGGGAAATAGAGGCACGCATCCTTTCGGGAATTGCATCGATACTTGACGATACGATACTGTTGTTCGGTGCTTTTCGGTTTTAGCTTATTGGTGTTCCGTTATTGATGGAACGTGGGGCATCCTTGTTTCGTGAAATATGAGTGTTTTGATAATATTGAACGGGAATGTTGATGTTGCAATAATATGTAAAATGCATTCGTCTTCGACAGAGCTGATCTTTGTTTCAGTTGTTTGTAATATTAATTCGTACAAATTAAGTATATAAATAGATAGATGTAAAATTCTTGTTAAAATATAAAATCATTAAAATAGTTGATAACATTTATAGAGTGGTCGATACTTTCTCAAAATAACTTTTTCAAAATAAATTGTGCGTGTCTACTGAACAAATTATTGAGATTAATTCGGATTTTATGAAACAAGTTGATCCATTATTTTTTATTAAGACTTTAATTGAGTTAATAAAATTTATGATTTTGAGCAGTTTAATGTATGTAAAAAGGCGCAAATAAAAAAATATAAATTCAGCTCCAGTCATCCTCTATAACAAAAACACAACATCTTTCCTGCCTTAACCCGCATTTCGACTGTTTAAAAAAACAAACCGTACGATTCAAACCCAGCAATAGCTACGGTACAGACAAAACCACTATTTATTATCCTCGCTTCATAAGAAAGGCTACTTTCAGCGAAACGCCAATTTCAATAACAGAAGAGTTCATTGAATAGAGTTACCTCATAACATTTTTATTGTACAATAAGAGTTTTTCCGTCGACAGGGGAACGTAAACGGTCTGATATTGCTTATATCGGAACATTGGGGTGATGCTACATCAGAAGATGAGCGAAAAATGAGCGGGTGGAACGAGATTTTCATTTCCCATTTGTTTTTCATGTGGAACTTTTAATGGGAAAGAGTTGAGCGGATTGGAGCGAGGCATCGTTAAGCCGACATTGGAACATTGTGTTTTTGATTGTCTGGTGTTCGTACGATTGCAATCGCGATTGCGACTCGTTCACGTAAAGCGACTAAGGTTGAGGTATATAGGCGTTTCTAAGCTTAAATGTCGCAGGCAAAAGAAAGTCTAGAACAAAAATTTTATAACGCCTATAACCGTATATTACTGTACTGAGTTATACAGATTTTTATTTATTAAAACTTTATGTACAAGTATAAACATTTGCACAACGGCGGACTAATGGCTTAGGCATTTTCTGCCAGTCTACCTTATACCTACAGATCGTCAAGGCGATGATGAATAAATTATCATGATTATGGTGAATGGCTAGTTAAAACACGTATTTCAGACAGTCTAATCAAGAGGCTTACAATCATACTGACAAGAGGCTTACTTGTGTAGTTATATGATAGGCTTAAGTTATATTATCGATTATACTATCGAGTATCGAGTTGGTTTATAAAATATTGGAGAATAAGACTGAGGGTTATCGTTTTGATTGAAAGAAGGGTAAGGGTGATACCACGATTATTACACGTCAGTGTTTTTTGTTACTACTGACGGATTCACCTTTATGGAAATTCCGATTAAATTACTTTGCAAGTGGAATACAAAATGTTATTTTGATTATTGAAAATCTTGTAAGCACGGAACCGACTCGCTAACTAACTCAAAAACTAAGCAAGTGGTTAGTTTTTTCGTATTATACAGTCTATTCAGTTGTATAACAGGCCCTTAGTAGAACATTAAACCCAAAAAAAAACCTTCTGTTTTCAGACATGTTCGCTGACTAACACTACTCCTTTTAATTAGCCAGACCGGTGACTCTCCAAATAAAAGCAGCCAAACCAAACCGAAAACATGTTAAAAACTTTCAAACTCCCACAAACAACTCATTAACCATTTAATCTTTAATTCCGTCGACAAAGTGTTGCCATAAACGTCCCCTAAAAATGGCGAATAAAGTTTTATTCTTAAGATTAGAGTACTATATCTGGCAGTAAAAGACATAAACAGAGTCTGTAAGGGGTTGCCTGTAAACTATTTTCCATGTCAGCGCTAGCGTTTATGAACAGCAAGTTTATGGGCGCGGATCTGTCATAAAGTGGGAACAGCTCAGGTGATAAACTGAACTCGCGGTTAGTAAATTCAAGCTGCATTTTAACGAGAATGCTTTTGAATTATTTCACGCTTTTTAAACAGCTGTGAGTACGGTTTGTACGCTTTATTGCTTTGCTTCTTTAGTTACTTTAGTGTCTATTACTTGTGGTGTTTATTTAGGACCTGGTGTTGAGATTGATTAACATAATCTGATCAAATGGTAAATCGAAGACTGCGCAAAGTTAGGTTGTGGAAGTCTGATAGGCAGTCGCTCCATATAGAGCTTTTTTTTTAATAATTAGATTTTTTTTATCTATCGTTCAGCTCAATCTGATGTTTTAGACTGAAAGCCAATCCCAACATACATGGGAAAAGGCTGTAGAGGTTTCTATAGTCTAATGTAGCAAAACTAAATAAAGAAGACGAAATAATTTAACCCTGACATAACATTTCAACTATATAAAAGCTCAAAGCGCCTAGTCATTAACTTTGATCGGCCCGTCACACTTTCAATCAACCCGAACATTCTCTCAATCGAGTGTGCAAGGAAATAAAGCCTAGGTCACAAGTTCGATCGACCGTGCATGTTATTTGCTCGCAGGTTGTCAATCGGCCTCTTGGCTTCCCACCGGCGGACTATTTCCGTTCGCCTGGACTCCATTTCCGTCCTCCTCGATACGGTGTGCCCTTGGCTTTGTATTGCCTACAACCCAATTGAAAGGGAGCGTGTGAAGACGAATTATGATGCGGTGAAATGACGTAGTTAGGTGATTGAATGTGTATTGTGTTAGGAGTCAGCAAATTGGGTTGACCTCTCTGTGTGCTCTGGTAGCCTGGTAGAATCTGACGAAATTCTAAATTAAGTAAGATATGGGTCATACTTTGGGATGACAGAGACATCTGCGAAGTCTCTCAAGTACTTTTGATGTCTGTGGCCATTTAGTACCAGTAGGGCCGTAAGTTTATTTGTCATCCAATAACATAAAAAATCTTTCTACATAGGTAATTTACAGAGTCATTAGTTTCTTTTCTTCTTTTTTCTTACTTTTATTTTCTTTTTCCGTTTCATTCTTTTCTTTCTTTCTTCTCTCTTTTTTTCTCTCCTTTTTTATAGTTAACATGATAGTAATTTGATTTTTGGTTTTAATGTTAATTAATATTATTTTTTATACAGATTTTACTTCTTTTTAAGTTATCTGATCATTCAGATACCTTAGATCCATTCAGTCCAAATGAATTTTACTTTATTCATTTTTATTATAAGTCTTGCCCTGTGCGTATTCCACCAAATGGACGCGAAATTGAAGTGGAATAGTGGACTGCAACTTATACTTACAACCCAACTTTTAGGGAAGAACGGGGACCCCTAAATTTTGCACAATGTAAGGATACATGGCGAAATTGATCTCAAGGCTGTTGACTTTGTTTTCGAGTAGTTCGCGTTATATTGTCTGAGGAGGGACAGGCATAGTTTACCTCACTTGAAAAAATGAATGGCTGAAATACAAGCCGTATTGGAGGAACATTCTTCATGTCTATAAGAGGCTTTGGTTTTCAGGGGGGTAGTTTATTATTATTTTTATTGTGAGTAATTGGGTAGGCAGTACATTTTATTAGTAGAGGGCTACTTAGGTTTCTGGGTTGTGGGTTTAGATGTTATTCGTGAGTTTTACGAAAGCAGGTAACTGTGGACTGCCACAGTGGTGGTACTTTTTTTCAAAATTAAGAAACTGAGTTATTTTGAGCTAAGCGAAGTTATTTTTAGTGTGAATCTTTTCCATTTGTATGTATAACTATTATACTTTCTAAAATTTTTCTTTTATCAGTGTAGAAAAACGCAGCCTTGAGCAAGCTGTTTGCTTTGGCTTTTTTCTCTAGATTAAGTTAGGATGGAAGGACAGTTTATCTTGTGTTTAATTTAAAAAAGTGTTACGAATTTAAAAAAAAATACAGCTTCGTGACATATATAATCTTTGTCTTTGTGGTGGCCAGGTTTGCTTAAACTCTGAAGGGATTCCTTCTTACCCCTCTTTATCTGCTATCTAATAAAAGAACAAAAGAGTAAAAATAAAAAAACTGCCCAAATGCGAGTCGGACTAGTGCATGAAGGCATGAACGTATGTATACCAAATCAAGCAAAAAACGGCAAAAAATCAGAGCTCGATCGAAATATGGGAGCTCTTAAATATTTATTTATTGTGTTTTTCAGCATTTGTTGTTATAGTAGCAACAGATAGTACATCATCCGGGAAACTGACTAACTGTCAGGGTTCATGTGATACAGTCTGGTGGCAGACGAACTGAAGACTGCCAGCGAAGTCTTATTAATATGTTCCCGTTTTACCCTTTGAGTGAGGAACCCTAAAAAGCTCTACAGCTTTTTTTCTATTAGTACAAATTGTTATAACTTGTAATTAACTAGCCGTTTCACTTATTTTCATACAAATTTTCTTCCCGTTAGCGGTTGAATTTCCAAACATGTCTTCTTAGAGCGATCTGCGTTATAAAGAAAATATTGTACGAATTTTATACTTCTAGCTACAGTAGTTTCGGCTGTAAAAAGCTTTACATATAAAATGGCACAGTTTTATAGTTGATGCCAAAAAATATCGATCTATTGTTATCAGTTACTGACACATAGAGCATTACGTATGCATCACTATCCTTATCAAAGACCCTCTTATCCGTAACCGTTTACTGATAAGGCAGTTAGTGCCATTTTGTCCATCCGCGATGTTCCACAAATAAATTATAACAGTAGTTGAGCAGTAGCCTAATTAGAATTATACAATACGTATTCAATATCTGAGGGGCCTAGACAAGTGGCATTGTAGAATAGATAGCGAAAACGAATAGATTGTCAAATGTATGGAATGACATAAGCTTTCGCTAAACAATTTGACATCTCCATACATTTGACAATCTATTCGTTTTCGCTATCTATTCTACAATGCCACTTGTCTAGGGGGGCTGATGTATTTATTTTCAAACTAGCTTTAGATTCGGCTTCGTCTTTGCTTAATTATATAGCCATTCAAGAATAATAAAGCTGTCTATAATAGCTTTTTCTTCCAATTGCACCTAGACCTCCCAGAGAATACCACTTATAACAAACAAACAAACTTTACCTCTTCATTATATAAGTGTAGTTAGTGTTGTCTACGTCTGTCTGATCTGCTTTCATATTCAATCACTTAATTTTCATAAAATTTGGTACAAACTCGGAGTGAGCTTAAAACCTCAAGGAAAGACAAAGGTTACTTTTTAAACCTTTGAACACACGTGATTCGAGACACAATAAAAAGAGAATAGCAGCGCGACTGCCAGCTGTCGCTTGGTCGACGAAAGGTTAATCGGCGACTTTATATCTGACTCAACAAAAAGAAGAGGTAGTGTTTATTTAAACTAGCCTCAAACTGACTTTTACAACTTACTACTGCCCTGATGCCCGAATACTCAAACTTCACTTAGTTCTAAGACACTCTCAAATCTTTTGCTGTCCCTACTTTATTCCTTTAGAGTGACAAAGACAGCAACAGATTTGAGAGAGTCTAAAAGTTAAATGATGTTTGAGTATTCAGGCATGAGAGAAGCAAAATTCGTAAAAGAAAAACAGCTGACAATCAAACAGCTTGCAACCCAAACCCGAAACGCTAATTTATTGCTCTCAGTAGACGAGTAGGTACCGACATATCGCGTCACAACTCAAACACGCACTCCTCGTAAGTGAATAAATGGGTAATTCGACACCGGCTTCCGATATTTCTTAGGAGCAACTTCGGGAACTCACCCTTACTTGTGTAAAGTCGATCAATCATCGCCCGGCCGTACCCGACCGATCATTGCCTGAACTCTTTCATTTATCTAATGAGTTCCGAATGCCCACACCCCCTGTTTGTCGGGCGGGGTCGCACTTCGACACGTCTTGATGAATTAATCGGGTGGAAACGAGTATGAACGTTCTAATAATGTTACATTACATAGTTACGGTGTAGAGGATGTGGAATTAGGTTGTTGGAACTCTGTGAGCGAATATTGTCGGAGTTGTGTATAGTATGGTGCAATTTTTGGGGGACCAAGGTCGTTGGAAAATTAGGGCCGCACATGCAATTTGAAGTTTTTGTTACTTCTTTCTGGAATAGATTTGTATTTTTGAATATCTGATATTTCTTATTTTGTCTGGTTCAACTACATTTTTTTAAGGAACATTCTTTTTTGTCGTTTGTAATTTTGCATCTACTTTTATCTCTATACATTTCAGTACCTATTGTTGATAGTAAGACTATTTCGGAAATATACGTCTAGCACTACCTATATTTACTACATAAAATGCCTCAACTTTTAATTCAGTTATTTGAACTAGGCCATTAAAACTACCCTTTATATTCCAAAATTTCTAGCAAGACTTCTAAAGTACATACATTCTAAGTTTAACATTAATATTATCTATCTCTCTAAATCTACAGAAGTCTGTTAAAGTTGTTCACAAGAGGAAAACCGTATCAAAAAATCTTAGGAAGAAGTCAATCAAAGCACATATTTTACGACATAAAATTAATGAGCAGTCTACAAATTTTAAGGACAATAAAAGACGAAACCTCCAATTTCTCCATTTATTAAAAGTAGCAAATTAAAACAAAATTCGTGAGTAACAGGCACAAAGTGAACCGTCGCTTGTAAGCTTTCTGTCAGACTTAATGTTAGATTCCAGCTTAACCAGATCTGAAATGCGCTGGCCTTAATCCACTTAAAATAACAACAGGGCTAATGCTCCCCCGCAACCGGCGTTTCTTATTGTCTTGTGTCTCTGGGATTTTGTGCCAATTTATAACAAGTTGTACGTACTCCCAAGACAGCGAACAATATAGCTGCAATTGTAATACATTTCGGGATTTACTTTCGGACATATTTTAAAAGGAAACATGTCTTAACCAAGTCGTGTTTCTATTAATAACTCAAAAATATCCAAAAGATAAGAAAAGCTAAAACTCCGTTCGCTAAAGTTTTATTAAACGCGGTGTTTAACGAATACGTATGTACGTTTGAAATTTTGAGGGAAATTAGTTTTGAGCAGTTGCGAGTCGGCAAGTTGTTGATATCCCTGGGGTGGCAGGCGTTTTAGAGCAACGCTACATCCTACTTCAACCCATTCAACTTCGGCGCTAAAGTTTTAGATCTAATTGAACTTTAAATTGTCACGCGATATACATCAAACGGGAAAAATCAATGTCGGTGGCTGCATACTGGCGTTAATTACTTTAATATCAGTAACAAAGGCATTCTGCGGCGCGGGCCCGACAAAAAGGCGCGCGTGTGAGTTGCTATGAGCGATCGCTACAACCGTCCAACTTCGCCGACCGGTGTTCATTAGAACTTAGACTTGTATGAATTTTCACCAACTTTCCAACGTAATGAACATTAAAAGGAGGCAAGTTTGAACGCTTCAAATTTTAATACTGCTCTGCACGGTTCGCCGCGGACAAGCTTTAATACTAAATTGGCCGTATGGAATTCATAGGTACCGACAGAGTTAGAAATCCAATATCCTCTGTAACTTGCTTTTAAATGAACTCTGCCTCTTGTTTGCCTGGCTTTTAAATTGTCTCTGTGATACTTCGATATGTGTTTGTGAGAATTTAACCACGAACTCGAGTTTTGATGGCAAATAATTAAACGTAGGAAGACTTAGAACATTTTGAAAGTAAAACACGCGTATAAAATGAGTCTGGTGGGTTTTAGTTATTGTGGCACCATTTGTTTTGACTTTGTTGAAGTCTAGACACATTATGATAGATTAAAAATCGATTAAATGACTCAATAAATTCTCACCGATGCAGTCGACTTATTAACTTGGAGCGGCCAACATTCAATGGCTGTTTGCTGTGACTTATGTTCAATTTAAATCAATATCTTCATAAAATGTCTTTATTTTCACAATTACATTTACACCAATTCGTAAATTCTTAGAGTTTTGTTGTTTTTAAATTATTTCCAGCTAAAAAAGTATGTATCAGGATAGGTTTACAGTAAACTGGATGAATGAAGAATCTTCATTCAGAATTCAACTCTTTTGGGTTCCAACCCAATAAATATTAAATATCAGTCTACGAGGCCCTTTGAAGTGCCACTGTAGCGAAAGGGTCGACTACTAACCTATTGTAACTTCTCGAATTAAATTCCAAAGCCAACCGAAAGCGACGCCACTATTTAGATATAATAATTATAGATGTATTTACGTATACATAACGTGTCAATGTACCAGAGAATTAGTTTAATATAAGAGTTTAAATTTATTCTGTGTGCTGAAAATGGACAATTACAAATTAATGTATAAAAAAAAATTTTTGGATTCTGTTGGGCGCCATTAATAATTTAGTAGCGCTCAAATGGGACTTGTGACTATTATTTTCTGCTATTTTTCGGTGACTACATGAGAAAAACAACTAGATTCATTTTTGATTTGTAAATGACGTTCCTAAGTAACTTTTTTGGTTTAATGGAAATAAATGACTTAAGTTTGAAACCGCCAAAGTGGGACCGTAAATTCTAAAAAAAACGTAGGTTTAAAAATAATGTTTATTTAATTTAATTTTTCTCAGAAGAAGTATTGATCTTGATTATTACCTAACTTTTACGGATTTAGGCCAACGGGATATACCCTACAGATTTTTTACAGATTGATTTAGAAGTATGATGAAGCATTATATATTTCTCACATTCCCAAAAAAGGCAGACTTGAGTGTCTAGTATTAATATTTACTAGATATCTCCTACACGCAAGAAAAAGGGACTTAACAGAGATTACCTACAAGGGGTTTCATTTCTTATAGAGGTCTGAAAACTAAAAACAATACCTTAGAAAGTTTGATTAAATTATATAAATATTATTTTATATTCTGGTAGTATAAACTCTACCTACCAAAATTTGTATTTCATTTACTTTAATAAATGAAACGGTAATCATTTTAACTTCTACATATTACATTCAAAATAACATAAATAATAAAAACAGATTTTATATTAAGGCAAAATATTTGCTACTTTCCACGATAATACTAGGCACTAAGTGACAAAAAACTACATTTGTAGATACTTATGTAGGCTTTAATATAAAATTATTCTACTAGTTCTTGTCCTTAGGTCCTTTTTACAAAGGTTTTGGTTTGCAAAAAGTTTGACTGACAGACATTTTTCTTTTTTAAATTTCTCGGTACCGTATTTTTTATGAAAAAGCATAAACTTTTCGGTGAAAATCAACACAGAACGGAAATTATTTGAGCTTCAAACTTGAAATTTTGCTCATAAGTTTTTTTATGATCTAGAAAACTGAAAATTAATCCTTGACAGGGATAAAATAGGCAGATGAAGCTTCAGATAACAGCAAATTTAAATAAAATTGATTCCTACTACGTCATTTTTAAAAAGATGTTTTACGTCTGATCCATGATTCGATCTAATCATTGACTTTATCATTAAACCTGAAATGTACCAAGAACCACTACACAAAACTTGCTCTGGAAAAAATCTTCTGAGCACACTCTTAGTCAACGAAATGGGAAAGCGCACTAAGCCAGCTATAAATGCCAAAGACCAATATAAAGACTAATGACCCATCGAGAAACCGAAAACATGAATGGCTCGTGTTTCATCGGTAAAATAACCTCAAAACTGTGTCCAGAACTACCTAAATAGGTAATGCAATGCTCATAATGTCAGCATGTGGGTGACTGTAATGTTTTGCGCAAAGCACCCGCATAGAACACTTGGGTCTCTTATCGCTACGATACGCGACTCGACTGCCTAATGAGAACGATCGATATACAGCACAGTTCTTATCAACACTCCAAACTTTAGTTATGAAAGTAACTAGTGTCCCCTCTATTTGTCCCGTTGCACCTACCTATATCTGATAGTGGACGCAATTGGTATAACCATGTATGGAACTTTGAGCTAAATAGGCAGCATAAAGTTTTTTTAACTCATATTTACTTACAGCTGTTAAACAAAGGTATTTCATAAAGTCTTCAAGATTTATATTAGTATTTTATCCAGGCTTACATTCTTTAATAATATTTTATTATCACAAAGAACACTATTAATAAGTTGACTGTAATGCAATCATAACGCAGCGCTGCAATGTGACTTTTAAAACACAGAATCATTTTTTCCTTCCTAGTTTATGAACAAAGGCATTCCAGGATCATTAATTTTTATAGTTTTTCCTATAACATTTAGTGGTTTTATATCTCTGTATAATATTTTTGTTATAACCCTTGATCAAATTACTATAAATTAATGACCAGGTTGTCATTTCACTTTCTTTGTTCAACCATTGACTTTCGATAATTTAACTAATAGAAAATAAAAACTATATGTAACAATTTGGAGCAGGAAAATACATTTTTTTAGTTCATGGCTCAACTAGATACAGATAATAATTTGTAGCCTGAATAAAATAGCCTTTTAAGTCAATTCATTCTTACTAATTGTCCTACTTCGAAGTCCTGTTTTCGGTACCCAAATTTTTTTTTAAACCCTTTTTTTTTTACTTTTTGTATAAAACGTAAAAGAACACGGTTTGAAGGTAGACTTTATGCCTTGGGCATTTTCTACCAGCCTACTTTAGGGTGATGCATTTTTTTATTCCTAATATACCGTGTAGATAACGCTAATTTTCACGGAAAATGTCTTAAATAAGTAGGCAAAATATAGCAACAATTTTCGTCATAGGAGAATCACTTAGTACTGTAGAGACACTGGGTGATAGTGTCATATTAAAACCTTTTTACATTATTTGTTCGTGATGAGATAAAATATATTTAAACTAAGAAAGACTTGAGCGGTCGTATGAAAATTAATAAAATACGAAAATATAAAATAATTGATTAAAAATATCTTTTATTAAAGTAATTAGTAGTCCCGGTACAATAGAGGTCCCTCTGGCCTCTACAGTACCGTGCTACTTAATTTGTAAAGCACGTTTCCAAACCGAATTTCGGCAAAAATTACCCTTTTAAATAAGCTACATTTTAAAAAGGCGTTAAAAAGACGATGAATTATATTTTGTATTACAGTTTTGTATGTATTTTAATTTTATATTTTGTATACAGTTTTGTATGTATTTTAATTTTATATTTTGTATACAGTTTTGTATGTATTTTAATTTTTTTTTTTACCTAACTTCTACGTAGCACCGTCTTAAACTGACCGTTTAACGTTGACTTACAAAACTTTTTAAAATTGTTCCAGATTCAAAGGTAACTAAATTAGAAAAACCGAATAAATGTAATAGAAACTTAAATCGTTCTAGAATTTATTTAAAAGATATTTAAAATTTACTAAAACGCGGTTTGGTGAAGATTCTCTTTTCTATTTATGTGTAATGGTCCTAACTTATTTATTAACGACGTTTATTAACATATTTGTTAACGAGACACGTGACATTAAAAAAAATCTCGGAAAACTCGGAAATGAAACGAATTATGCGATTTTTAACAGAACTAGTGGTGGTTTATATAAAAAAAAAATAAAGAGCTACAGTATTTAAGTCTGAAGACGAGCAAAGAGTGCTTTTATTTTGTTTTCCGTTTGAAACATATTAGGTTTATTTCCAATGAAGCAAAGTATGTAATTTCAATGAATTACATGCTTTCTTTAGACTAATGTACTTGCAGAAGAAAATAGTATTTTTAACTTCGGAAACAAGTACTTGGACAAAGTAAAAACCAGGAGCTAAATACGGTTTTAAAGTGTTTTAATCTGCTTCTATATACGTAATTTTTTCTTAACAATGACCCGATTTTCAAAGAAAATATGTCACAAAGGCGACAAAGACCGTGCAATTTATTTCCCCGGTTTCATGTTGCAGAAAAGTCATATTTTACCGGTATTTTCGACGAGAACGACAAGAAATTTAATATTATAAGTCCCTCGTTGGTAATTAGCGCTAAAGGCTTCTATCTGCGATGTTTATTAACAGTTAATAGAATTGCGGAGCTCAGCTACCGGCAGAAGGCTCCGTTTCCGCGGCCGTCGCTCGGCGCTCGCTCCAACCTGTTGCCGACGGGACCGCCTTCCGCCCCATTCGAAACGCCGCTTTTCCTCTTTACTTTACTACTACTTATATTAAAAAAAAATCTCAACTCCCGGCTGCATCTGAAAAATCTATCCTATTTTTTACTTACCTTCGACGAGAAGAACCCGACGGCCCGATTTTCTTTTTCAATTAAAACACAAAATAAATGAACTACCAAAAAAACTATCAAATGGATTTTTTATGTCTTTGGAGTTTTTTGAAGTATTAATTTTTTATTTTTAAAAAACTAACTCATAAATCTAAAAACACTACAAATTAATCGTCGAATATAAATTAAATGTAGAATTGAAAAGAAACAAATGAATAAAAATGTTTTTGAAATAAAAGCGCGAGCGGCGGCAGAGTAAGTTCGAGTTAGAGTCGAGAGAGGTACCAGGAGAACAGGGTACTGGGAGAGGTAGCAGAGCAAAGCGCGGTGCCGCCGCCGCGGCTGACTACAGAATGGTAGCGGGCTGAACGGCCACGGGCCCCACCCCTAGCGCAAGCGCGTTTCAGGCGCTCCACCGCGCATGACCGACATCCTACCGAAAAGTGGAAAAGTGACTCCTCCAACGTAGATACACCATTATGTACTAAATAAATATTGTATCGTAATAGATGCCGAACCCAGTACATAATTTTAACCCAGTTGAAGATTTTTTATGCTCAATTTGAAGCACATCATTTGAAGGTATCTGAATAGTTACAATCTTGAGCACGATTGCGTTTCTCCATCTTATATACTTCTAATGTACGCCCCGCATACGCATATGTAATTCACATATATGAGCGAATAAAAGGCGAACCACGTATTATAAAAATAAGGTTTATTCTTGTTTCTTGTCCGTAGTAAGGATTTTATACAATTCTCTTATGCCGCTGAAATATCCATTTCTAAGTGAAGTGTCGTAATTCCGGGGCATCGGTAGGAACTTAGACATTATTTTTGTGTCTGCTCCCATAAACACCCGCATCTCGTAAGACAGAGGGATGCCGAACACGTAAGCATAGTCGACGCTGTGTCCGCAGCGCTTCTGGCCCTCCACTTCGAACAAGGTCATGTTTTCGAACGAGTATAATCCTCCAGTTCTCTGGTTGACTCGCGCGGCCACCTCTCCCGCCACTTTCAGCAACTTCTCACTATTCTGTGGCTCATCCTTCGAGTGCCCGTAAGGAGTGTTAATCGAGTGGCCATCACCTCTGATGGAAATGTACACTTTTGCATCGTTTTTATACTTCTCTATAACCTGTTGAATGAAAACAGTCTCGTTTTCTGAAGTAGCAAAAGGACCAGGGTAGATCGGTGAGAATCCGATCTCGACTTTTGGGCAGGCACCAAATTGAACGTCAAAGTTTCGGGATATATCAACACCGTAACTTATGTTGTCGATGGAGGGTTTTAAATTCTTTTTCCAAGGGGTAGAGATCTACGAACAAGGAATAAATTATTAAATATAACATCTTACTACTACCATCTTAATATTTTTTTTTTCTACGCCGATTAGATATTTTGCATATATAAGTATTTTATGTGTTTCTAAATGGTTTAAAAACACAACTGTATCCGGTAGATGGCGCTGTCGGTATGTAACCAAACAAATCAAGCAGGACGACGTCTGTCGGGTTTACTAGTACATACTATAAAATCACCACAAAGAAATAATGTATTTGTAGTGAGTTATTAAAGCATAATATATCAACAAATATCATCGGATAGATTTTATTTTACTTTTTTTTTATATTAGGTACTTTTTTATTGTTCAACACATTTTTACGTTACACCGTTATAAGGTCCACTTGTATGAAAATGATATGCTATAAATTTTAATGTTATAAAATTGATTTTGAGAAATGAATTCTTTTTGAGTTCAAGATCAGTCGTGGCCAGATCTTAATATTGATTATTTCATTAAATGTTCCAAATTAACTTAAGCATATATAAAACAATCCCATGAAATGGTTGATTACTTTTTGAAATGCCGAAATGTTGACCAGTCTAACCAAGGTTGATTGTTGAGTTATGGAGATTTGATAGGCAACACTAGTATCCAGCTAAATCCGGTTATGCCGTAAGCCGACTCTAATATAGTTGGGATAAGGCTAGTCAAAAATTTTTTCTTAGAAAACCACCACATCATACATATCTGGAATGCTCCAATCCATCGGGGTTAGTGCACGGCAGTATCACCCAGTTGACGCGTTGTATCATCTCATCGTAGTCTTCACAGGCTACCAGCTGTTCCAACAAGTATAGGGCCAGGCCGACCGCCTTCGAGCTTCCTTCCTGACCAGCCTCTATGATGAACACCGGCTTTGGAGGTAGCTTCTCTTCCTCTTTTTGACGGTGATGATGGTGTTCTTCTGGAATTTCGTCAGGTATTTCTTCTGGAACATCTTTCGGAGCATCTTTCTGCTCTTTAGTCTTAGTTAATATTACCTATGGATACCAATATGTATATTGTTAATGAGGATCCGAAAAAAGAAGAAATTCAAAGAAACCGTTTTTAGTAGAAGTAGATTTTAGTTTATGTTAGAAAGAAGTTATGCATAGAGTAATTTATTATTTTAGTCGTAAATAGTATTATTTTAGTATTTATTTCCACAGAATATTAAGGTAACGTATAAAGCTAAAAAACAATTAGCCAACAAACAGTTCTTCATGGAAGATTAAGGCTCAACCCTTATTTGTATTTTTTTAATACCTGAGAAGTACAGTCACGAGCACAAAACATCGCAAATATCAAAACCAATTTACTCTTAGGATAACTATAGTAACAATTAGTTTTAGAGCAAGTTTAATAGTAGTCTACGATTTACAATCCATACTTAATTCATTGGAGTCAAATGGCAAAGTGTGTCTGTCTGTCTATCTGTCTGTCTGCATGTTTGTCTTTCTTTCACGGCAAAACGGAGCCACGAATTAACGTGATTTTTTAAGTGGAGATAGTTGAAGAGATGGAGAGTAACATAAGCTACTTTTTGTCTCTTTCTAACGCGAGCAGAGCCGCGGGCAAAAGCTAGTAAAATATATTTTAACTGAAAGTTATGGCTAATTTAAGAAAAAATGTGAAAAAAAAATGGTTTGCGTAGATGATACATGTTTATGCTCGTGACTGTACATACACTCACTTTAAACTCATTTCACATAATGACTGTGAATTTTATAGAACGGTTCGTTGATGGCTAATAATTATTATGAGTCCATTACCTCGTACAGATTCCTGCCTTCATACGTCTTATGTGCGCTTTTCAATTTCATCACAGAACCACAGAACTGATTAATTGCCTTCAGGAATATTGTCAACTGAAATATTTTGTAGGTTGTTAAAAATTAAATCATAGATTATCTGTACCTATTGGATATGCTTCTATTATTTATTTACGTGTTTCTTTCTAAAAATGACATGTAAGTGATAATATTTATATTTTTATAAAGAAACTGGCTTTTTGATGGTAATCGTCGCGCTTTCGGAAGATAGAAACATTAAACTCACTCACTAGTTTATTTGTATGTAAAGAAGGCCTTTACTGGGAAATTCGATTCAAACAGGGTAGACTAGGATATTAAAGTTTGTATAGAAATAGGCAGTCGAACCCACTTAACAACTAGTATACAAATATGGAGATGGCTGATTTAACTTAGTAAATAATTGATTAAAGTTCCTTCTGCATGAAGTCATATTGTCTACGTCTACGTCAGATGTGATTGTTACCCGTGTAAATAGTAATCTATCGCTTTTTCAAATGTTATAATAAATAATGGTTGTCTAATCTTATTTATTTTTTGTGGGAAATCATTAAATGATTTCTCCCACTCTGGTCGGGCCGGGAAAGCGTGTCAGACTTTTACTGACTAAAACCCACTCATGTTCCTTCCGTTGCATTTTTTGTTCCAGGGCCGCGGTAACTATTATTACTATTCCGCAACCCCGGCAGAAATAAATAAAGTTTAACTATTAATTATGAGCGTAAATAAAAATTGTCTTACTGTGCTAGCTCCGATAGCAGCGTCCTCTATGCATGCAACCTCATCTTTGTCCAGTAGAGTTGATAGCATTTCTTCATAGCATTTCCTTAACACCTTGCAACTGCAGATAAACATTATTTAAAACAAAATTGATGACATAGAGCAACTAGCTTTTGCCCACGACTTCGTCCGCGTGGAATAATAGTTCCCGTTCCCGGGGTATTTCCGGGATGAAAACTATCCTATGTCTCTCGGGTCCCAGACTTCAGTGATTTGGCGTGAAGAAGAGACAAACAGAGTTACTTTAGCATTTATAATATTAGTATGGATTATATCAAGTTTAACTAAGTAGGCAAACAGTGTGTTTTACTTACCCACATTGTGTAGCATCGTTTTCATCAACAATTACTACAATAAAATAAAATATAATTACTACTATATGTAATATTGGTATATGGTATTGCCCTTACTAATAATCATTGTGTAAAGCAATGCAATGAATAAAGCCTGTGTAACCATACATTTTTTGACGTATAAACCTGTCATAACTTTATGCAGCGTTTATTAGTAAGGCGCTATATGTGAACGTAAATGAAAGAACTTATAAATAACTAGGTAAGAAAGAAACGAACCAACTAAAATTGTTACTACGCAAAATAAAATCCAATTCATGTCTTTCGATTTTCTAGCTCAATCTATCACACGCAAACATTTTATAAGAAATACTGAAAAGAAAATGGTTTTGCCAAAGCAGTAAACTGTTAGAAAATCAATAAAACACATTCGTTTTATAATGTTATTTTTATTTACAACAATCGTACCCTATTTCATTACATCAGTTATGAGCGTGTTCATTGGAGTAAAATTTTCTCCTGTGCGAAAATTCTTTCCTGATCTGTGTACCGAATTCCCTGAAACCTTCATAAAACTGTGGCAAAACTTGACGGAGTTGGCTTTCTGGGAATTTGAATTCATAGCCATCAGTGAGCTCCATCGTATAAGAGTAAGGGACTCCTACAGCTCCGAAAGCGAAGTCGTCACTTCCACCGGCTGCTGGGTACCATTTCCCGGCGCTCATCACTTTAAAAGGCTTTCCGCCAGCTCGCTGGACGGCAGACGATACTGCTCTCGCCATATTATGCAGGCTATGCCATCGTTTTGGAAGCACATCACCTGTGTATCCCCAAGGGTATACCAAATATTGTCCGTACGAATGCAAGGACACGTATAACTTCATCCGGCTCCTATTTTCCATCATGATTCTGCTAACCATTCGCACCTCTGGTTCTGAGAATGCCTTGGGCCCAGCGAAGGTCTCTTCGTGGCAGGGATCGTTGGACACTCCGCTCATAGCCCACTTGAAGTCGTAGTTGCGGTTGCCGTCGACGCCGTAACATGGACTACCTGGACGTTTTGATCTTGTTTTTCTCCACATACGTTTCTGAAGCAAATATAAAACCATGTAGAGAGGATATCTGGCATTAGGTAACGCTTCCCTAAAATGTATTGCTTTTTGCACATAATTTAATGGATTATTTTTTTCTACTATACTTATATCTCTATCATATTTATGATGCGTGTACAAATAGCTTTTTTGCATTACATTTTAACTATTACCGATATAATAAGACCCAATGAAATACTAACATTACCGCCTTGTCTAGTGTACTCGTAGCCGTCTGGGTTGACGACGGGTAGGATGTACCAGTCCACTCCATCCAACATTCCTCCTACTTGGATAGCCTCGGGATCACTTGCCAGGCGGTGTAAGAGATACATAGCCATTGCCGGTGCCACCCATTCTCTGCTATGGATACCTAAGAAAACAATAAACTCTTTCTGTCTAAAGAATGTCGTGATTGTCTAATCTAGACGTAATAAGAAGTTAAGAACCAATTTTTACAAATGTGACCTTTCCAATTCATTTTAACTTTTTAAAAGGACATATGTTAAGGAAAATATTGTGAGTCCGCCCCTTGAGCAGGCGTGGTGATTAAAGGCGCAAACACACTTTGTCGTGGCGTGTCGTGGCGCGCCAGGATCATACGTTTTCATACATTTGACAGGACACGACATACAAGTACAGTACCTGGCCAAATTATTAGGGACAGTGTCATGATTTTTGTATTGTGAAGTTGGATTGATTTTTTCAGAAAAGTGATTGGTTGTAGACTTCAGTGGTATTTTTTATTCAAAAACCTTATTATTTAAGATTATAAAAATAAGAAATATGAAGGTGAAATTAAACCTGGTAATTTGTTTTAAAAAATAACGCATTAATAAGTTGAAAGTAAATATTTTGTGTATAACTTGATATTTTGCGACGCCGCCGCCAACAGCTCGTATAAGACGTTTTATACGTTCTATACATTATATTACAGGTTGTTTAGGCTTGTGTCATGATAAAACTCATTTCTATGAACTGCAATGAGCTGGTGTTTAGTGGTTACGAAGTGCTAAACGATAGCCCTCTTGATGAGCTTCTGCATGTTCACAATAGAGTTCGTATCTGGTGAATTATCTAGTTAGTGCAAAAAATATTTATTTATTTTTCAGACAGGAATGCTTTAACACTCTTGGCCTTGATATATGATGTAGAATCGTGCATAAAATTTAACTCTCCGGCTACTGGGCACCCATTCTTCGACTTGCGGCCATAATTCAGTTTCTAGTACTAACTTGTACAGATCTTGCCTTGTAGTCACTTTCACGAAATATAGGCACCCCATGCTTTTAGCTGAGATGTTAAATCACACAATGATGCTACCTGGTTGTTAAGTTTTCCCTAAAAAGCAAACTGCATGGAGCTGTTCTCGAACAACTGCACGATGTGTACGACTGCAAATGAGCTCTTATCGACCTCCACTTGAAAAAAATATTCGTCGGAGAGGCATACACAGAAAATAATGCAATAATTACTGAATAGTGTATTTCAGACGTATGGGAATAATAAAAGTAATATTATTAACCGATTCCAATCTGCCACTGTCATACTTCGGTGTTGCCAGGCCTACTGTAGTCGTTTATACTTCATGGTCTCGGTGAGGTGCGATTTTTTGATCGGCCGGCGATTTATCCAATTCTTCTCGGCCAACCTCCGTCAAACTGCCCGATCGAATACTTCTATTTTCTTGTCTTATCCCTCGTTTATAATCGTAGTCAGGGAAACAATACACTTTTAATCATGTTTTAGGCAGATATCTCTGTTTTTAAGGTCAGAACAAAGAGTGGTGATCCGTTTTTTGCCACATATTTTCGCACTCTGTGTTTTTAGAAGTTTGTTCTGATCAGATTTTACTTAAATACTGTTTACTTCAGACTTTTAGACACCTGTAATAGCTGTGAAATCTTTCAGAGAATGTGTAAAATACAGAAACAACGTTTTTATTTTCATAAACTTTCATAGAGACGTGTCTACAGCTTTGTCCATTTTAAAAAGGCGAAATTTTAAACGTATCACGTAATATCGTTCTCAAAACTTCATATTTTGTATTCAATTTAAGAAAAATAGGACATCATCAGAAACAATATCTGCGGTTTAATTAGTTTTAACAGAAACATCTTGTAAAATTAAAACCAAAAATAGTTTTTGTCATCAATGAAACAAAAGTAATTTTCAACTGAAGTTAACAAAATTGCTACATATTATAAGCAATATTACTTTTTTTGAAAATGACTCGATCACATGGTGGTATCACATATCAAAATTAATAATAATAATACCAGGAGTAAAACCATACCAGAAAAACCTATATAACATTATTTATTTTCTTGAAAAAGGTGTTTGAACAAAAAAATGTTGCTCAATGAATACTGTCCCTAATAATTTGGCCACCGATGGTATGTCTCTAAATGTATGAAACCGATATTCTTCTGGCGCGTCACGACACGCCACGACACGTAAGTGTGTTTGCGCCTTAATGCTCGTGCATTTTTTGTATGAGAAGAGGCCTTGCCTTTGCCTGGCGTTGGAACAGTAATAGGCTATTATTATAGAATAAACTTTGATGGATCATTGGTTGGTTGGAGTTTTGGGTTATTATTAGGCCATTACCTGCATCAACAAATATGATTGGGTTTCCAGCCTGGGGTTGTGCTGATATCTTGGCGAGCTTCATCCTGCGTCCCTCAAAACTTTGGCCCAGATCCTGGAGTTCTACCAAACCCGGGTGCTTGCGTGCTACCTGTTCCATATACTCCAGAATCTAGGATGGAACAGTTATTTTAAGATATTTTTTTTGTAAAAATATATTTCAGAAATATTTTATGTTCTTCACAGATCATGTGTTGGTTGTTCAAAAACTAAAATTACTTTGCTTAAATAAAGCTTTATTATATTTTTATGTCGAAGCGTCTTTAATAATCATTAAGTTGTGGTTGTAATTTAAAACTGTTTACGAGTTTTTCGCCACCATATTTTTACTAGGATTCTAAACGTGATGTTAACAAAATAAAGATTAAAAAGTCTGACGCTGTAATTCTCTGTCTTTTCTCTAGACTTACAAGCTAGGTGTAAACTTAAGACAAGTGTACTTATTATTATTGAAAATACTTACGGCAGAGTACGAGTTATATGAAAATACGTTAAATGCTTGAAAAGACCTCCTTCTAGGCACACGATCCGACCCTTCATCCAGTGATCTAATTCAAAAATATATACTTATTATTATACACATATATTTTACATTCCTTATAATTGGAAACACTAGTAAAAACGATTTTCTTAGAACTATTATTAATTTGGTATCTGAAATTTTTTCCTTATTGACTTCTTTATGCATGTAATTTAGATAATATACAATGAAATTAGTTTGATATGATGTTTTAACCATAATAACAAATATTATTATATCGTGCCCTTCGTTTATTAATTTCACATTTCACTTCATTTGCCAGTTAACATTATAAGTATGCATATTTAAATAAATCAGTTATGTTTTATTATGTCGTGTTATGTTATTTTAAGAGGGAGAGAGGATTTTAATTGAGGGAGCTCTTGTTAAATCTAGACAGGCATACATTATGTATTTTAATATATCCTCATAAGATTGTAATAAACCTAATTGCTGGGACTTTAAATTTAATCTGTGTGGCGTTAGAATTTTATTTTTGACATAATCTCACCTGCCATAATTCCGTTCTTTTTCTTCAAAAGACAAGCCATTTCTGTCTGCGTATGCATGTACAAAGGTCATCATATCCGGGGGCACTAAAATATCTAAGGTGTCATTGACCCCTCTGCATGACTTGAGAACGGTCACCTCTCCTGTTGGGGCTTGAAAACGGAGGGCCGCATCAACGTGATCAGGTGATGTCGGGTGCAAGCGTACGAGTGTGTGGCTGCGAAATTAAAGTTATTTTTTTTAACTACGACAAAAAACCTCGATCACGTATAAAAACAAACTCATTAGGAAGTAAATGCATTGTGATGGCCTAGGGTAGGAAAACATCGTGAGGAAACCTGGACTTGTAGTGGGTATTAGCACAGCATTAGTCCAAAATCGGTAATCTGCCTCGAGCAAGCTTGGTGATCAATGCTCGTGCCTTATCTGTATGAGACTTATTACTTGCTTAGATACGTACATGATAAATCAATAAATAAGTAATGCCTATAATGATAGTTTAAGTAGATGAATAAATAAATAATTTAATAAGTTTTATTTGAAGCAATTCTTTGCAAGACCCGGGTACAATAGCTCGTGAAGTTATTCGGGTGGATGAATGTTGCTGCTCGAGGCAACCTTATAAATGGTGCAACAGATTTTTAGTGTTCATATTTAAAATCAAAGGCATTTATTTGAGTGAAATGCAATAACTGTAGGCACACTATGACAGCCTGAGTTATTGAATGGCAGATGACAGTGAGATTTCATAAAATCCTAAAGTTAAAAAAAAGTTGTAACCCCTTTTAGGGATTGACAGCTCACCTCAATGAGGGTTTTTGCGTATGAGAAATCCACATATCTGACAATGTCATGTCAAAATTCACCAATCAGTAAGCAGATAGACCTCAACCCTACGAATTGCCATCTAGTGGATTTCTCATACGCAAAAACCCTCATTTCTTCACTTCACCTAATTTTACAAAGGTCATTTTTATACTACTGAACGTAATGATAATCCGAACATCATAATAATGTAAACATAATAATAATCTGAACATATAATAGTCGAATGACATCTACATTAATATAAGGTGTTACACTCACTTGTCATATTGGTTGCTGCAATGCACTTGTAATATAAATTTGAAAACACCTGTAAAGATAAAAAACATATTAGTCTGATATTAATTAATCTTATTTTTCGAAGAGAAAAATGTATGCATCATTTACTTGTTTGTTTTCGTATTCACTGGTAAACTTTTTTTTCATAAACAATTAGCTTCTGTCGGCGGCATGGCACGAGTTAGAAGGAGAAAAACGTAGCCTATATCACTTTCCATCCCTTTAACTATCTCCGCTTAAAAATTATGTCAATTCGTCGCTCCGTTTTGCCGTGAAATACGGACTAACAAACACACACACTTACCAATTCATAATATTAGTAAGGATATTTTTTACCTTATTAAGTCAATATTCAAAAAGCGTTTTTGATTTGAAATGCGAATTCTTCCAAAGATGACCTAACGGTCGTGAGATTGAATAGACGGTAGCTAAGTAAGTAGACAAAATTGCTAAACGACTCCTGTAATTACATCGTTGTACAATATCGGAATGTTGCCATGTTGTTTTGTGGCAGAAATTCATCCATACTTCCATACTAATATTATAAATGCGAAAATTACTCTGTTTGTCTGTCTGTCTATCTATCTAGAAAGGACATCGGATATTTTTTATCCCGGAAATCCCACGGGAACGGGAACTATTATTCCACGCGGGCGAAGTCGCGGGCAAAAGCTAGTTTGGTAGTTTAATTCCAAAATCAAGCTTCTTCACGATGAAGAAGAGCTCTGGTGCTATTAACCAAAATAATATGCATACACTAGCGGCCCCCCACGGCCACGGTTACAACCGCATTTTTGCCTTTTCCACTTTATTTTTACTGCTCGCCCCCGATCGTTCCCCGTTCGTTGCTTGATGTTACATAGCCTATAACCTTTCTTTATGATTAGGCATCCAACACAAAATAGGTTTTCAATTTGGACCTGAGATTATCGCATAAAACTGAACAAACCCTTCAGCTTTATAATAGCATACAAGTACATAGATGAGACCAATGCACAAATTATACACTCTTTCAATTTACTTAATCCTTCGAACAAACGTGATTTGAGACATAATAGAAAGACAATAGCAGCCCGACAGCCGGCTGTCAGTTGGTCGTTTAAAAGGTAACTATACTCAACGAACGATCTTTCCTCTTTTATATACATATAACCTTCCTCTTGAATCACATTTATATATTTATAAGCGTTAAGCATTTAAATCTACTTTTTAGTTTAAAATATCCAAACATACAAACAGACAGGAAAGCTGTACATTTCATCCCAAACAAAAGCCTATTTTAAATAAACGATTACACACAATTTTATTTGTCGTTGACATAGGGTCCCGTCATAATGTCCGGGACAGACCTGCGTAACATTTTATTAATTGCATTGTTTTCAAATAAAATTACACAAACCAACAAGGATTACGGATATGACATGTGTGCACAGAGGGCTGCGTCTTCTGTTTATATTATGGTACGAATTTTTTTTTTGTGAGTGGGAAATCATCAAATGACTTCTCCCGTCCCTCGTGTCAAACTTTTACTGACCAAAATCCACTCATGTTCCTTCGGTTGCCCTTTATTTTCAGGGGTCACGGTAACTATTATAACTATTCCGCTACTCCGACTGCGATATCATGCGATATTATGGTGCGACATCACTTAGCGTATTTGGCAAAATATTCGTGTTACTTTGCAATACAAACTATATCTAGACTTATTACAATATTGCTTCAATATTGCTACATCAAACACCCAAATATTTTTGCCCTAAACGCCAAGTAAAAAAAAGTCGCACTATTACTAGGGATCTGTTTGTTCTAATTTTCTGACTTAGGGAAAATTTAACATAATCATGTTACTCAACATATTGAGAAATTAATGTGACATTGTTGTTCCCGTTTTCCAACACCATCAACAGTTTTATGTTTTTTTTTATACAATGTTGGTCTTAAAATTTACCAAATTGTTTTATTGTGAAAAAACATTTGTGTAGGTATCCTATCTTTTTGTTATTCCTAATGTGTAATTTGTTATAAGCTGAGTCCTGTAGCTCCTCCCGCCAATTTTCCTATAAACTTTAAATTCAAAAATTAAACATTTTAAAGCGAACACCTGACTAATTAAAGTAAGGCATTTTATACACTAACTGCAATAACTTTCTTATTATCTTATGTCAATATTGTATACGCGATGCGATGCTCTATTTAAGATTTTTTGCTCTAACTACGTTAAGTAGCCTTGATGTTCATGCCTGGTAAAAATAAATAAATCAATGTTTGATGATCATTAAGCGGTCGGATTTCATTTCCTTGTTCTAGGAAAATCGCTCGGTTATCGTATCAATAAGTTTAATGATAAAATTAATATACGCTTCACTTTCCAGTCGATAAATCGATTTATTTTAAATATTCAGTAAGTTATTGCTAGTTCAAAAGTGGAGGTTTCAATAAATGAGCCAATGTATATACTTTCTCTTTGAATAAACGCTAAACGAATTAGTTCTTTTAAAGGTTATTAAGGTAAAACTACACATTTTCGCAATATATTTTTTATATTACTATCCTATTACAAAACAATTATAAATAAGAAATAGATAAACTAAACTTAGATTACAACTTAAGTAAACTTACGTGTTACGTGTAAACACTATTGTAGTAGAGAATAAAGGCTATTTTTATTTTATTTTTATTTTATTATCCTATTTCAACGACCAACCGACAGCCGGCTGTCAGGCTGCTATTGTCTTTCTATTGTATCTCAAATCACGTGTGTTTAAATTAAAGGATTATAAAACAAATGGGTTCTCTCTTGATTTTTTGGTTGGTTGAGTATGTTTTGAACCTTCGAACACACGTGATTCGAGACACAATAGAAAGACAATAGCAGCCCGACCGCCTGCTGTCGGTTGGTCGTTGAACGTATAAATGAAAATGGAATATTTCTAGGGTTACAAGTACTCGTTTCAATAATCTCAATATTGCCAGTATTTCTATCATATTTTTATATTATATTCATGTATGGCAAAAAAAACATCTGATATGATGATTATTTGTATTTTATGTAACGAAAGATCTTGTATCGCAATTTTACTTAATTCATTTAATTTCAATCAATAAATTTATGATTTTCCGCCATAGTATGTCAAATTGGTTCAAGTCACTTTAGCTATTCTATTATGAGCATGCAAACCAAATGCCATATCAAAATCTTTCCTTATCAAGGTTAATTGACAATTAAAGCCGAGATAAAAAAATAACATTACATTGCTAAGCACTTACTTAGGCTTAGCAATCTCCCGTCTCTATCTTGAACTCTTATTTATAAACTAAATTTAGACTGAGAGATTAACTAAGTTAAGGGCATCTTTCTCTTTCATTAAGAAAAGGAAAGAAGATAAAACATTAGTTAAGTCCTCTTAAATTTAAACACTTCATAGATAATTTAGACGTGATAAAAAAATAGCGACTAAATACACGCCAATTTTCTTCAGGCGCTGTTTAATTTGACAGGACTAAACGAATATGTATCTTCTTTACTTTTCTTAACTACAAGGGGATCTGCACCAGTGTCATGAATCATATGTAGGTACTTACTAACGGTCCGTGCTAAATAACATTTATTTATCTCGACGTAAGTGTATGTTCACCCTAAGCTTTGGCCACGAGCCGCCATATTTGTGTCACGGCGCGGGCGCTCAGAGGGCAGATTATTTGCGTAGCACGATTCTTTAATTTGTGGTGACATTTATCGTATTTCTTTGGCTTCAAGTAATTGAGCTCTCTTTACGGAGATGTGATCCGGCTTCTGCTCTTAGACCAATTTAGTAGCAATTGACATCATTACAGGCCCTTTGATCGAGAATCCCCAATGATTTTAATTTAATAAAATATTTCCCATTGAAATTAGCTGCATTGGGCGATACGAAATTAAAGTTGAACTGAAATTGCTCTTTGATGTCATATTAGTTCGTGGGAAATTAATTTGGAGTCTCTTTGATAAAAAGTCTCGTTGAATTGTGGACACTTTTATGGCATGCGAGCGTGGGTATCCGTGATTTGCTGGTATTTTTTAAATGTTGGATGTTATCTTAATTAATTTTTGTGGGAGTGGTTGTTTTTTTTTAACTAAACGTGCTACACTGCTACCCATGGATACTACCCAAGTTAATTGCTGCTATTTCCACTGCAAGATCGAAGCTACTTCTCAAACAGAAAGAGATGAATAGCATGTTGCCGAATACCAATGTATCTAACACCTTTTTAAGTGTCAGCTAAAAGGTCCGGCTTCTGCTGAACGTAGTGTTCTCCTGAGTTCTTGTCCGGGTTTACAAAATGTAATTAAATAAATAATTACATTTTTCAGACTGCACAGCACAGGACTGCTTCGGGTGTTTGAAAGTTAATGATATGACATTACCGTGCTGTCAAGTGTTTCAGCTGTCATTCATAAATCTCTGACAATCGTTACGGTTAGCCTTGACTACCTGCCTGAAAATCTGAAAGATATAATGTCATGATTATGATACGTGTTGCGGAATGTTTATAATAGTTACCGCGACCCTGGAACATAAAGGGCAATCGAAGGAACATGAGTGGGTTTTAGTCAGTAAGAGTCTGACACGCCCTCCCGTCGCACCCAGGACGGGAGCAGTCATTGGATGATTTCCCACTCACCAAAAAAAAAAAAAAATGATTATGATACTTATTTATTGGATTTTAGAGTTCTATTAGACAATATTACAGCCAAACTGGATGCAGTTCAGTTTGGCTGGTATCTGTTTCTAATACAGTAATATATTTATTTATTACATGTTTCCTTTGCGATTACAGATGATAAATCAAATGTTAGATAATTTTAAGACCTAACTATACCTTACATACTGTACAGTACGCGGCAATTGTGAACTCACCTAATTAGAAAATGGCTAGGCAAACGACTAAAAGGTATAATCACAACCATAGCTATTTTTTTAAGTCAGTTGTATGTAATTGCTATAACATGGCATATGTAGAGAATCAATCTGCACTTCGGCGACCTATTAAAATATTGTTACGTCATTGTTGTGTAATCGCCACTTAAACATCCACCATGAAGTTAATTAAGCTTGTAATGGTATATTAATAATAGCACTGCCGCAGCTCCCGTAGATACACGTATATTTTTCTGTTTAAGTGATAAATGCACAATATAGCTTGTGGCTTATCCATAGTTATATTGTTAATGCATGTAGTTTTTTACGTGGTCACACATAAAATGTTAAAGCAATTGGTTGGTTGGACGTAAGGCTATAGATTTGGCCTATATGATACTTAAAGAGAGACAAACAAGCCTGTCCTAAAAAATGTCAAGTTTACACCGCAGCCATACAATTGCGTAACTTTTATTAGGTACTCTATGCCTCATGGCACATCATAACAAAAAATATTAGGAAGTACCCAAAAAATATACCTATGTGTTTTGGAAAAGTCTGTCATCTATTTTATTTTAACAATTAATATATTGTTTTTTTTTTCAAACCTTGAAGGTTTGAAAAAATAACACACGTGATTTGAGACCCAATAGAAAGACAATTTCAGAGCGACAGCTGGTTGTCGTTTGGTCATCGAAAAGTCAAAACCGGCCAAGAGCGTGTCGGGCCACGCTCAAGGTAGGGTTCCGTAGTTTCCCGTCCGTCACAATAAGTGTACCTACTTATAAGTATACGCAAAAATTATTTTGTACAACCTTTTTGTCTTTTTTGTACAAAAACTGTTCTTTCTATCAAGTTCAAAATAATTTTCCTAGAAAGTCCTTATAAAGTTCAACTTTCCAGATTTTTTTCATATTTTTTAAACCTACGGGTCAAAAGTTAGAGGGGGGGGGGACGCTTTGATTTTCCCTTTTGGAGCGATTATTTCCGAAATTATTGACATTATCAAAAAATGATTTTAGTAAACCCCTATTCATTTTTAAATACCTATCCAACAATATATCACACGTCAGGGCTGAAACTAAAAAAAAACCACTTTCCTATTTACATATAGGGGGGCTACCCTAATAAAACGTTTTTTTCCAATTTTTATTTTACCACTTCGTCGGCGTGATTGATATACATATTGGTACCAAATTTCAGCTTTCTAGTGCTAACGGTCACAGAGATTAAGAGTCCTATTACATTTTTCACGCAAATTCATGATTTTTGACACTGTAATTTTCAGCAGTAGTAAGATATTTTAATTATTTGTTAAATAATAACGATAGTACCATTCTCTTTCTTGTAAGTTGGAATTACACATTTTCATTTTTCTTTTCGTGTAATTTACTATAAAGATTTAACGAACACAGCTTGCAAGAAAAACCGTTGGCAATGGAACTTTGACGCTCAAATTCACATTGCTACATTCAATTCTTATTAATGTTAAAATTATTAAAAGATACTTTGAATGTTTTACTTGTTTATTGGAATTTTAGAATTCCTTTAAATTCCTTGAGTTTTTAAGGAAAAAATCGTAAAGAAAGGCTAATTTAAGCCATAAATGTCTTGATTCAGCGTCCATTATATTCCAAATTAACGCAACTTTATCAAATAAACTAATATGATATAAAACTTCAATCTACAATGCATACGTTTCATTAATTTTCGTGTCTCAATTTAATAAAACAAAATTGCAATAAATAAAGTTAAAATGCTTAAAATGTTAAAATTCTGCGTCGATTCAGCGCGTTCCTCAGTCCCGTTTACGATTTGTATTAGGACTCTTAAGCGAGGACGGACGGACAGACAGACAGACATGGCGAAACTATAAGGGTTCCTAGTTGACTACGGAACCCTAATAAAAACTTTTTTCAAAAAAATAATAACCGCCTTCAAAAACTAAAAACCCAAAAATAACTAAAATTTCGGAAGTCGGTGGCAACACAAATTGACTGGCAGAACAGAAGCCACCGACTTCCGAAATTTTAGTTATTTTTGGGTTTTTAGTTTTTGAAGGCGGTTATTATTTTTTTGAAAAAAGTTTTTATTTATTACTTTTTAGTGTCGACTCCCAATGTAGATATAGAAACTTGAAGAAAAAAACACACATCGTCTATGAATATATCGTCAATTTTTTTTTGTTCTTGGTGAATTTTTCGAGAACCACTGAACCGATCGCCACAAAATTTATATGGGACCACCCCTGAGTCATGACTTATCAAACAAAAAAAGAACCATCAAAATCCGTTTACAATTGACGGAGATATCGCGTAACAAACATACAAAAAAAAAAAAAAAAAAAAAAAAGAACATACAGACGAATTGAGAACCTCCTCCTTTTTTGAAGTCGGTTAAAAACCATTGTTATTCAGGAATTAAATTAGAAATTATCACACACAACGTGCACACTGTGCAAATCAATTGAAAATTCCACACAGTCATGTAGAGTTTAGCATTTTGTCCATTTCAAATCCGTTTGTAAAGCATTATAATTGCAGCAATGGTATCCTTCCCCGTGACTTTTAATTGAGATAGAAAGATTCCTATCCAAAAAATAATAATCCCAGATTTTTTACCGTCCTATTTAAGAACTCAGGCCTCTTCTCGTACTAAGAAGGCACGATTATTAATAACCACGCTTGCTCAAAGCGGATTGGTGATTTCGGACTTGTATTAATTATAAGTTCAGGTTTCATCACAATGTCAAAGACAGATCTTAAGGAAAGTTACTAGGTGGTTGCCCCGATTCGAACCTACAACCACACATAAGGTGGGGGTCTTATCTCTACCACATAGCCATCACGACATGTTATATACTTATACATAATATTATAAAAAGAAAAGATAGATAGATAGAATATTCTTTATTGTACACCAATAGGACAAAAACAATAGGCGGCCTTATCGCTAAAAAGCAATTTTTTCCAGACAACCTTTGGATGGAATTAAATTATTAAAAAATGGGAAAAGATTGAATTGTTTGTAAGTTTATAATGGCTAAATTATAAAACTACTGAACCGATTTAAAATATAAAGCTACATTATGAGCGAGAGACATAGGCTATAATAACATCACGATATGTTCTACAAGAGAGGAGCATTAACCAAAAACCACACAAACACATCATGACCCAAGCCAAGCTGGGGCATGTTGCTAGTTGATAATATATTTACTTTTAATGCATCATGGCCGTAGGTTCGAAGTCCTGCGTGGTATAAATATTCAGAACTTCGTATGACAATAGTTTTATGGATCTGATAGATTGTGTAAATGTTTTTAAAAACACCACTCATGTAGCAAGTTTTTTAGTTAGGTAAATGTTTTAAAAAAAATAGTTACTTTTGTTTCGATTTCTTAAAGTTAAGTATGTTATTTATTTATTCGTCGTTAATAACACTTGTATTTTTATTTTAAATACTGACTTTTTTCACACTTGAAACCTAAGTGTGCCATACAATAATTCCAAAGAAATATCACTACTTTCACCTAAATAACGTTATTTTTGTTTTACCCAAAAACTGAAAAGGGAGCAGTACTTACCGTTATGAACAACTTACATTTGGAATCAACCCAGAAATCGCAAAAATTAAGATCAATTACTTATACACTTTGTCAACTGATAAGTACAGTCTTTTACTTATTAACATTTCGAGATTTTAAAAACCGGCCAAGAGCGTGTCGGGCCACGCTCAGTGTAGGGTTCCGTTGTTTCCCGTCCGTCACAATAAGTGTTCCCACTTCTGAGTTTAGAAAAATGCTATTTGTTACCTACGTTGACATACTAAGTACGCAGAAATTATTTTGTACAACCGTTTTGTCTTTTTTGTTCAAAAACAGTTATTTCCATCAAGTTCAAAATAATTTTCCTAGAAAATCCTTATAAAGTTACTATTCAGATATTTTTTAAACTTATGGGTCGAAACTATAAGGGTTCCTAGTTGACTACGGAAGCCTGAAAATGGTTAACTTACTGATTGACTGGGTAATATATCAACGCACAGCCCAAACCTCTGGTCCTAGACACATTGATATCGAATGATCTTTATTTTGTAAATAGGTTTATTTATTTATTTATTTAATTCTTAGTACGTAGTGTACAGGCGGACTTAATGCCGTAGGCATTCTCTACCAGTCTACCTTCAGGTGGTGCAGAGAAATTATTGAGAGAGAGTGAGAGTGTAAAATGATGTTTAAAATAAAGTAAGTATTATATTATCACTAAATAACAAATAATAAACATACTCATATATTTACCTATATATAAAATAGGCTTACATACATTTACATACCTATCTCTAAATATATACAATAAATACATGTTATATATATATATATATACACATACTATACCATATGTTAAGAAATGTCTGCAAATGCTATCCGCCTGAAATGTTCTCTCAGTTTCTTTTTGAAAGTAAATTTTGTTTTTGCCATCCTGATATTCACAGGCAAGTCATTCCAGAGAAGGACAGATTGGACAAAGAAGGTAGAATGAATGAAATCGGTGCGATGAGAAGGGCACCGCAATAGACGATTTGTTGAAGAGCGAAGAAATTTGTTGTGGCTTGAAGATATAAATTCAAAATTTGAACAAAGGTAAGAAGGAGAAAATGGAGAAAAGAGTATAGAAAATAGAGTTGTTAACGCACGTATGTTTCTTCGCTCCCTAATAGGCAGCCACTTCAAAGTAGTTCGAAACGTGGAAACATGGTCGTATTTACGTAAATTGAAAACGAATCGAATGCAATTGTTGAGAAGGCGGTCCAATTTATTAAGCAAGTCTGCATTCAGGTCGTAGTAACACACGTCACCATAATCAATAATGGGAAAGATAAGAGATTGCACAAGCATTGCCTTAGTACTGATTGGGAGTAGATTTTTAAGCCTGTACAGACACCGCAGAGTACCTGTTACTCTCTGACTTATACAACTTATCTGAGGTCTCCAGTTTAGAGTGGGGTCTATGTATAAGCCTAGATCTTTAACACTGTTGCTAAAAGGAAAAGTGGTTGCGTTGAAAATAACAGGCGGCGTGGTTCTGTTATTGACAATGCCGATACTGCGATGACTTCCTAGAACTATAGCCTGACATTTCGATGGGTTAACCGTTAACCCAAATTTGCTGGACCAGTCCCTCAGTTCTTCTAGATCACGGTTAATATCTGCGATTGCTTCCGGTATCTTAGTCAGTTCAGCATGTGTGTATAACTGCAAGTCATCAGCATAAAGATGATACGAACACTGAAGTCTTTGAGTGAGTAGATTTATAAAAATAGAAAATAGAAGAGGAGAGCGAATACCGCCTTGTGGTACGCCAACATCAGTGTCACGCCATGCTGAAGAAGTTTCTCCGACATGGACCGACTGCTGGCGTCCCCGAAGACGTGGTTATATGTAGGTATAACACTTTTACACGTCAATATTTTGTTTTTTTTTTATTTTAATCAAACAATGGAGCCAATGTTACTGACTACTCTGAGAAGAAATAGTCGAAACAAACTCAGAGGTCAAAGTCTCTTTTGCAGGCCACACAATTGTATTGGTCAAATTATGCGAGGATCATGAAGGTTAATGACTGATGTGCTTGAGAAAAAAAAAACAGATTTAAGAGGACCCTGTCCAGACAGTGCAAGCAAGCGTCAAAACCCTTATTAAACAAACAATTTTAGACCTCACGGATGGCGCAGTGATTGAGCGATAGGCTGCTGCGCTGCGCACTTTTACTTATAAATCAAACAAGCATTCAGTCGGTTCATTTGTGTATGTAAGTTTGTTTTTAACCGCAGTGACCCCCACCATAGGAGAAATGCAACGTTTAAAAAACCACCAATTAAAATATTTTTTTTAATCACCGACGTTTGTGTGTCTGTCTTTGGACACCGTATCTCTTAAACGAATGAACCGATTTGGATGCGGCTTTTTCTTAGTTAAAAGTAGGTTATCTACTGATAGTTCGTAATTATGTTCCAACAAAATCGGTTTTAAATATTTCAACTTTTTTGTTAGCAATAGCGATCTTAATAACTTCAGGAGGAGCGAGGTTTTTTTTGCGTTAGAATTTTTTAATTTCGTGCTCCTGGTTATTAGTCTATTAAATGTTTTATAATACCCATTATATACATTTTCTAAGAAATCTTTCTATACAAAATAATAAGCTAATGCAGTAGAAACGTAAAATTTGAACTGTGAAATTAAACGATAAGCAAATCAGTTGAATTTCACGTCATTACGTGTTTTCTTTGAATTGTCGGCAATTAAATTGTGAGATTTTCTTACTACGACTTTTTAGGGTTCCGTAGTAAACTAGGAACCCTTATAGTTTCGCCATATCTGTCTGTCCGTCTGTCCGTCCTCGCTGTGATGAATAGGGCTTTACTAAAATCATTTTTTGATAGTGTCAATAATTTCGGAAATAATCGCACCAAAAGTAAAAAAATGTGCCCCTCTGACTTTTGAACCATAAGTTTAAAAAATATGAAAAAAATCTGAAAAGGAGAACTTTATAAGGACTATCTAGGAAAATTATTTTGAACTTGATGGAAAGAACAGTTTTTGTACAATAAAGACAAAAAGATTGTACAAAATAATTTCTGCGTACTTAGTATGTCAACGTAACAAATAGCCATTTTTTAAACTCATAAGTGGGAACACTTATTGTAACGGGCGGGAAACTACGGAACCCTATACTGAGCGTGGCCCGACACGCTCTTGGCCGGTTTTTATAGTAACACTAAATTAGACATAAACCTTCGAACACACGTGATTTGAGACACAATAGAAAGACAATAGCAGCCCGACAGCCGGCTGTCGCATGCTCATTAAAGGTTAATCAGCCAATATCATTAAAGATATAACCACCTAAAAGTCTTTCGTAAACTTAAAATTTTTAGCAGAGTTATTGATAATAATTAAACTTTATAAAATTGTGTTTTATAAAGTACATATTACACATACCTATCCTGTTTCCTACAGCTATTTTCATACAAATTCTTATCCCCAATTTTTTGCCCTAAAAAGGTGCAAATTTAATTTTTCTAGCTCAAGTAGTTTTGGCTGAACATTAATTACCTCCAAAAACCTGTCTTTACCACGCTTTTATTATCCGTACTATATAATATTATAAATGCGAAAGTAACTCTGTCTGTCTGTCCTTTCTTCACGCCTAAACCACTGAACTGATTTAAATGAAATTTGGTACAGATATAGTTTGGGATCCGTGAAAGGACATTGGAGAGTTTTCATCCCAGAAATCCCCCGGGAATGGGAACTATTTATCCACGCGGACGAAGTCGCAGGCAAAAGCTAGTTTAATATACTAATAAATATTACAATGAAGAATCGTGCGCGTGACGGTATCGTCACCTAAAAATGCTCAAAATTATTATAAATTGTTCTAATTTTAAAATATGCTTAAACGCTGGCTGTTCCGATTTTTAAAGTCAGCGAAAGTGAATTAAGCTCACGAAGAAAACGCTACCAGTTCTACGTTTCCTAAAAAGAAAAAAAAAGCATAACGGCCTTTCTAGCATACCTATATTTTTACCTCTATATGATCACTAATATTTCACATTTTTTTTTAACATTACACACGTAATCTATCTTCAGCACAATAAAACTTTTTCTTTTAAACTTTCTTGAAATAAAATCACTCACCGAACGCAATTAATAAAACCGCCATAACTGTTCACTTCATTGGCTTATTCACGCGACTATAAACTTTCAATTATAACAGAAGTTTTGAAAAAGGAACACTCTTGCGCACGTGTGCGCGTCACAGCATGGACTCGTGCACTGCGCGGGCGCACGCATCGTCTCCAAACCAGGCCACGAGGGAATCTCTTCAAACCGACCGTAACGGTAAATTGCAACCCTAATATAATTATACATACGTTATACAAGGACATCGAATCGTTAATTGACGTAAAAATTCCATCGTTTAATAAATACTTCGAAATTGTGTACTAAAATATTTAAGTGTCAATTACATGAAGAATGCAATTACGACTTACTTCAAATTGTGTTCATTTCTTTCGTTGATTTATGTAACTTTTCTCGTATTGCAGTTTATTTTTTGATAATTTTATTATGTATTTTTTTTTATAACAGTATACTTTACCGTCGTTTAAGGGTTAAAGAGTATCTTGGCGGAGATCTTGATTTCCAGACTAAAATGTTATTTCGTCTAGTATCTGGAACTCGATAGTAGAAACCCGATCTTTGGATCTTTGGATTTGCACTTAAATAGCCGCAAAAGATTTCCCCTAATGCAACTATAACATACTATACTGGCTATATATGGATTTCTCTGCCTACCTCATCGAAGAATACAAAGGTGACATCATATCGGAACACCCCCTACGTGGTTGAATTTAAGAAAACTCTTGAGGGCTAGGCTTATTTTATCAGAACCTTTCTACTCGATGTCCACATTGGACATCCTTTTTATCTTATTTTTTCCCTTAAGATATGGGACAGAAACCTGTAACTATAATGGCTGTTGTAGAAGAATATTCGTTCACTTTTATCATATAGGAAGAGTTGCCTGAACCCGGTTCCAATCAGCTGAACTTGATCGACATCGTATTAATTATACGCTTAGCTGCGTTTATGCAGATGTTTTTGCTGTGTTCTATGTATAACTACTTGTCTATAACGTATAATAAGCGCATTGTGTACACATATGTAAGAAATAGCCACCTAATAATTCCATTGCAGGGCAAACACATCTTATTCTGAGAAGGCATGCATGATCTGAGAAGGCGTGAGCATTGAACAGGCTTGGTCAAAGCACATTGGCAAGACAGCTTTGTATTTATCTTTCACATTTCCTTATCTAATTACAATATTAGTCTTCATTAAAATCCGTGAGGTCCAAAATAAATAATTAAAAAAAAACATTTGATATACAAATAATATGTACCTAACCTAATCTCGTGTAGAGGTAGGCGCCTCAATAATTGGAAAGCTCTCAGAATAGCAGATATGTAAAGAACCTTCATGTACCAACCGAATTTAACTTCATAGTTACTTCATGCCAACAAATATGGATTCAGAAATCAATAACTAACAACGCAAACAAAGCCATCTAGGTCATAACTAGACCTAAATTGGAATAGGCGTATAGTTTTGATAACCAGCCGATGATGGATCGTACAAAATGTAAAAGTTGCAATACAATACGTATTGTATGTCCACTCTACTAATCCGTCAATTAGTCTAACAATGCTTTTATAAATGACTATTCTGTGCTGTGCGTTAAAAGCTTTCCAAAATATAAAACTTTATTGTAATATAGGTTGCGTTTAGTTGTATTGAGGGTTCTATGCACGACGAGGAGCTAACGGCCAAAACTAAGCATGATTTAAAATATCAATTACTAGCTTCTGCCCGCGGCTTCGCTCGCGTTAGAAAGAGACAAAAAGTAGCCTATGTTACTCTCCATCCCTTCAACTATCTCCACTTAAAAAATCACATCAATCCGTCGCTCCGTTTTGCCGTGAAAGAAAGACAAACAGACAGACAGACAGACAGACAGACAGACAGACAGACAGACAGACACACTTTCCCATTTATAATATTAGTATGGATGTTTTACGATATCGATGACTTATGCAGACGTGGTCGTATTCCCAAAAGATTAAAAAAAAAGATGTTTTTATATGGTGGTTTGGGAAGCCGGTGGCAGGGTTCTGAGCATTTCTGAGAGTAATTCAGCTTGACCATGTGACCACCCCTTGACTTGAAAGCATAACCCGCCCTTGGACATAGCTGAAGAAGTTACTAATTCTCGTTTTTATTCACTCTGACATGACAATGTCCCAAGCGTAAGGCTTAAGTCCCGTAAGTGTAGGTACTTACGGTATTTTAGCTTGGCAATAAACAAATGAACGATATAATCAGAGCCATACAGGGTTTAGTGAACCGATGCAGTACCGGTTAGGTCCGCCTACGTGCTAACGGTTTCATTGTTATGACTGACCGCGACCAATGTCACTCTTTTTCTCTTAACAGATCCTGCTGTCCCGAACATTCCAATGATATTCGAATGTTTTGAGGTAGAGAAAGAATAAAGATTCGTCTCATCACAGCACTGTTAGGCAAGCGGCATTGTAGAATATATGGTAGAATAGAGTAGAATTCATACTTCCATACTAATATTATAAATGCGAAAGTAACTCTGTCTGTCTGTCTCTTCTTCTCGCCTAAACCACTGAACTTAAATAAGTCATAGTCTCAGTCTGGGACCCGAGAAAGAACATAGGATTGTTCACATCCCGGAAATCCCCTGGGAACGGGAACCATTTTTCCACGCGAACAAAGTCGTGGGCAAAAGATCGCGTTAATATATGGGATTGACGTAAGCTTTCGCTAAGTAACTTGACATCTTGTATCGAACTCTGTTTTACAAGGATTGGCTTACTTGGATCGTGGAGTCCGATAGGCGGTCACTCCAAGTAAAACACTGGTATTTTGCAATATTTAATGAGACTGGAAACCAATCCTGTCAAGATAGCAAATTGGCAACAGGATATGGAGATATTAAGGTGTTACGTAAATAATTATATTAAACTAGCTTTCGCCTGCGGCTTCGCCCGCGTGGATGTCGAACTTCCATCCACTATTTTAGCTCTTGAGAGGTTTAATTTCCGAAAATCCTTTCTTCCCAACAACACAACCTGCAAGTTTCATGTCTCTAGGACCAGCAGAGTGGGCTGTTTGTTGTTTTATTAACAATCAGTCGGATTACCATTATATAAGGCTTGTGTTTAAACACCGCCCAAAAAAGTAGCAATTTTACTACCAAAAAAGTTCTAAACGGTTACCAAAATGGATAAATGGTCACCAAATAACGCTTCTTAAAATATTATGAACTAAATCCAATTTGGTTTTTATATGAATTTGGCTGAAAACTGAAACTTTATATGAATCACTAGTAGATCTGGCGTTGTGTGGTCACTGTTCTAACCTAACCTAACCTAACATAATTTTGTGATCATTAATCCATTTTGGTAGCCTAAAAGATTATTTTGTTGATCATTTAAATTATATCCATTATATAATACATATAGATTAATCAGTTAAAACACTTTAGAAAATACCTACTTACTTTTACTTACGTTAAAGTTTTCGTAGCTCTGCAGTATTATGGGTAACAATACCCTTTATATATATGGTGTGTTGATTTTTTGCACCGTCTTATCTACCCAGTACAATGTGCTGCGCCGGCGATGCTTCTGCGGCTGCAGAAAACATCAAGTGGTGAAAGTAACCGAACCATGCATGGGTAAAATATAGTAGGTATGTTTATGTGGTGATATAATGAGGAAAGGGTTTCCCTAAAAAAGCGACTCGAAGAAACGCACCGTGGGTTTGTACAGACATGTAGGAATAACATATAGTTTGTAATTTTCAATTTCTTTTTAATTTATTTTTTTCGAAGTTGTTTCTTTTACTTATGGTGAAAGGGTCTTCTGCTTTTTCTATAGGTAATTTCACAGTTTACCTTACCCTAAAGGTTAACAATCTCAAAATATGTACAATGTCGATCTGAAAGTTTCATGTTTATTTCAACTAAATATCTCGCGTTTTTGAGAGAAAGGATTACCAGGTAGATAGACGAAGAAGTGATTACGTAAGGGTTCCATTAATCCCTATAGTACCGACAACTGTAAAACGAATTATGAATACCATATTAACCTTTTGAAGACCAACCGACAGCCGGCTGTCGGGCTGATATTGTCTTTCTATTGTGTTTCAAAACACGTGTGTTCTAAGGATTAAAGTACTGTGAAATCTGTCGTAAAAAGCGAGGAATCAACTAAAATCGTATCAACGTTTAATTGACCGTGGCATTGGCACTGCGTGAATGTCACGTTTCTTTAAACAATGCCTACTGCACAGTAACTGTATAATGTCAAAGTTTTATTTATTTATTTAACCAAGAGCGATGCTATTATATTTTAGTAAATGTTTTACAGCATTGTATGGCTAATAATAAATAAATTAATATACTGGGACAACTCACACACGGTCATCTGATCCCAAGTTAAGCTCTGCCAAGAGCTTGTGTTATGGTAACCAGACAACTGATATACATACTTATATAATTTATAAAGACATACATATTATAGATAAATAACACCCAGACACAGAACAAACAATCATGCTCATCACACAAAGTTTGTTCTGGGTGGGAATCGAACCCACGACCTCCGGCTTAGCAGTCAGGGCTACTAACCACTAGACCAACAGGCCCGTCAATAATATACTGAGGTTGTTTGTTTAACAGAATGACCACAAAACATTTTGTTTATGTCTTTCCGAAATGTATTCAAATCAAACGCTAAATACGTTAATTATAAGAAATACCTACGGTGTTATAACTTCGATCTAGTACTGTTAATAAGATATCAATGACAGACAGAGAGACGGGCGGACCTACAGCCGAGGCTTCCTAATAAAATCATTGGCATTCATCGGGCGCGGAACCCCAAAAACAATGCTCAGTATGTTGATCTGCAGTCTAAATCTAAATACACAAATGAGCTCTTTAACAAAACCAGACACATTATTTTTAAGGCATTGAATGGCAAATAAATTGTTAGTACTGGTGTTAAGTGGTCAGTCCCACTTACAACCATCTGTGATACCAGAGACCTTGCAGCTATGTGGCACCATCCGAGAGACATAGACAATAATTATGTTTTTTTTTCTTTTAGGAACGCGAAAGTTGATTGCAAGTATAGATGGATAAGTATATGAATGTTGTTACTCTTTCACGCACCAATAACTGAACGGGTTACGATGAAACTTTATACATAGACTATATCTTGACTGTATCCACTAAAACCAAAAGCCATTGTTCCCAAAACTCTACGTCCAATACATTCATCCCACCTTTAACCCCAAAACGACTTTTAGTATTGAAATACCTTTTTTAGTGTTTGGGGTTGTAGTAGATTGATTTTTGGCGTTTGATGGAACAAGCCCATATCTCCAGAGTATGATCCGTGGGAGCGAAGCGGTAACTAAAGATCAGGGGTTGCTGATAATAGCTGGGAATGCAAATAACAATGCTGCTTTACGACAGACAAAGAAATGATAGTAGCACTTCCACTTTTCAAAAGTCTCTTCTACGAAAATGTGAGTCACGTTCCAGCCGCATAACTGCTTAGTAACCAAACACGGACGGTATTAAACAAAAGTGACAACAAACAATCGTTTATTACTACGAAAACGATGCGCTCACTTTCTTAGTTCTCTCTCCTATGAGTCTTTTTGTATGCAGAACCAGTTCCGTCGGCATCAGGCCTGACATACTTACAATACACTACACAATTCTTGACTTTCGAATACATTGACGGTGCTACACCAACGCCAAAATAACTCCTCAGCTATCAGCCGTCAGTGTAAAGGATGTAATGCAATTTAGATGTGTTGTTGAACTAAATGTTTTTGACACGGTAATCGATGACGCATGGGTTAGTAGTAAGAGAAAGTGACACTCACTCATCATAATATTCGTCATTATTTGACGAATAAACATTTTATTATTTGAGTGAGTGTTTGCAGCCGAAAGTGGGAATAACCTGATCATAATACGCAGTGGATAAGCGCCTGCGATGCATCTCGCACATTCGATACCCGGGCCGAACATTTTTTTCTATGTCCATGTAGTTTGGTTTATGACCCAGCACCTCTAGAGAAGTGGCATCTTAATAATCTATTTAAAGTATAAAATCGTAAACTGACTGACTGATTGACTAACGACTGAGTGACATGAAACTTCGAGAGTATTATTATTATTTATTTATTAATCATACAAATTAACATTACAAAAATTATAAAAGGGTCTCCCAAGAACCACGTTCTTTGTAAAGAGTAAAAAATTTTAACCCTAAAGTGGTAAAATAGGGGATGGAACTTCAACATCAAAGCAGGCGAAGCCACGGGCGAAAGCTAGTCCCTATACTTATGCTCGCTAGTAGTCGCTAGCAATGTTCTCATGTAACACAGAAACAGTTTGAGCTGTGCGTTATAAGTCTAGTTAGTCATTTCGCCATATTATATAGATAGAAGATAGATTAAAACAATCGGACACAAATCTTTATCTTGTTTTAGGAACTCTTAATGTCCTTATTCCGATTACAGCTTATTGTAGACAGGGGAGAAGGACTGATGACAGTTTACCAAGGGCCTCAGACAGTACCAATCCGCTACTGCACCCAAATGCATCCAACGTGGCAGATGCTGATCTTAAGAGCACTGTGACGGCGCGGCAGTAGATAGAGAAGAGGATAAAGGATTTTTAATGTCACACTATGTATGAGTTAGCACTATAAGTTTATTTAATACATGTTAATATAGTATTCAATATATTTAATTCAATTCTAATAATGCTATCATCTCACGTCGTTGCCTCCATTAAGATTCTTCCAAATGTTTTTGAATACATTGTCAATAATACGGCTCCATATCTCATTAAGGGCGAGTTTACTATAGTTCTTCGTATATGGCTGCATCACAAATTCCATCGCATAAGGAATGCCGTACACCTGAAAATATTATACATACCTGTACTCCACGAAAGGGTAGAGTCTCTACAAAGTAAGCTTATTCTGCCCACTTTATTATATCATACCATGATTGTGATGAGTTTTGTGATCGAGTTTTTAATACCTATATTTTTGTATTGTATTGTAATTTACCTGTTTTGCAGTGCCCTTACAGGGTGCATGTTTGAAACTTTTATTATGTTATTCCAACCTCTGTACAACATGTTTGCAATACACTGATTTGATTGATTGATTGATAGAGTATCTCACACACATTAATCCTACAAGTATAGGACCATGTGAAAAATACCTCATCTTCCAGGCCTTTTCCCAACTTTGTTGGGGTCAGCTTTCTGCCTAACTGGATTCAGCTGGATACCAGTGATTTACGTGAAGCGACTGCCTATCAGACCCTCACATCCCAGTAAGTGGACGACACGATACCCCTTTAGTTAGTCTGGTGGTGTTTAGTTTAGATAGGCTGGAGCCACACCAACATAGTTGGGAAAAGATTAGTAAGATAGATAGAATAAATGGAAACTTCATATTTCTTAAACAGATCTCTGAACCAGAAAACGATTTGAAACCCACTTTGTACCAAATCTTCGTGAAAATACAAAGAAAATAAGAAAGCACTGATCCTTACCGAAGCGGCGTAGTCGACACTAGTGCCTCTCACTGCCCCGTACCAGCTGTGTAGGGTGTCCACCGTCACTGACATTACTCGGAAACTGGCGTTCTTCATCACCTCCTCGATGTCAGCTTTTAAATCGATATACACGTCATCATTCGTCTGCCTTTCAGAAAAGCCTCGAGGGTACAAAACTGCATCGCCCTGGAAAGTGTTATTTAATTTTTAAACTTATTTAGTAACCAGTGTGCCAGTTTCCGCCATTTTCACACAAACTCATCCCCTTTTTTACTCAGTCAGGGGCTGAATTATAAAAACTTTTTTCAAAAAAATAGTAACCGCCTTCAAAAACTAAAAACCCAAAAATAACAAAAATTTCGGAAGTCTGTGGCGACACAAATTAATTGGCAGAAGAGAAGCCACCGACTTCCGAAATTTTTGTTATTTTTGGGTTTTTAGTTTTTGAAGGCGGTTACTATTTTTTTGAAAAAAGTTTTTATTTATTACTTTTTAGTGTCGACTCTGACGTGTTCTACAACCGATGCCGAAGCACACATCGTCTATAAATATTTCGTCAATTTTTTTTGTTCTTGGTGAATTTTTCGAGAAGCACTGAACCGATCGCCACAAAATTTATATGGGACCACCCCTGAATCATGACTTATCAAACAAAAAAAGAACCATCAAAATCCGTTCACAACTGACGGAGATATCGCGTAACAAACATACAAAAAAAAAAAAAAAAAAGAACATACAGACGAATTGAGAACCTCCTCCTTTTTGAAGTCGGTTAAAAAAAAAATGCCTCTTAGTGCGCTCCTACGTCATAAAAGAAATCTGCTATACACTGCAGACCACCAAAAAGTCTATCTTGTTATTCTACCTCTATCCTACCAAGTTCCTCTTAGGATATCTAGGATATCATGTGTTGGAGACTAGGGAAAGTGACCAGGTAGGCGTTATGCTCAAGAAATGGATGGGATGGATGCCCCTAATATTCATAATGAGCTAATCCGACTCACACCTTGGTGTGAGTCCTGTCACAAAGACCTAGCTGTCTTTATGACAAAAACATCGCCAATACTGTGGCTCATTTGCGTTTACCGTACTTACGTGTGCTCTTAATGAGCTCGTGGAGGCCAACACGGACTGCAAACTTTTTTAATACTTTCACTAAAGTAATGGTTATGTTTTGTGAGTTTCATAATATTATAGTAATTTTTTGTTAATACTTATTTGAATATACGTTGATTTCTGTAACTAGCCGTTTATTTATTTAGCTGATTTACATCACATAAATAAAAAAAATATATAAAAAAAAACTAAATTTCAGTACGGTAACCGTGCTGACACTAAATAAAGTGTAAAAATATACACTTTTGTGTTTGCACAGTACCTTAAAAATATTTTCACCGACGGTTCCGGAGTGCACATTTATGTACGCCTGAATCTTATGACCAAAGCGGTGGAATACATCTCGGATTGCCCTCGTTTCCACTTCTGAAAAGGGGTGTTCCCCAGCGTACAACTGACTGCAAGGACTTGTCTTCGAGAAATTCCATGCGACATCGAAATTACGGTCCAGGGCCACTCCAGCGCAAACAGGTTGCGGTGACATGTTCTTGTTCCAAATTGGCCGCTTCATCTGTGTGTTAAATTAAAACCATTGTACTAAAACTCAATACTCAATTATTTATTGCATTCCACAATACATAGATGCATAGATAGGCGAAAATTTACCAGACACAATTATGGACCCTGTTAGGCACAGCAAAAGACTAATACTATTAACATTGAAAGAGTAATACTATTAAGATTGAAAAGGACTTATAGACTTACAACTAATTGCAATTTCATTAAACATTCGATGCATTATCGTCTCAGTAACAGAAAGACAATTTTTTTGGGTAAAGGATGAGTTTGGCGAGACTCGAGACTTTCAGGCCATGCTTCATTAGGACCCCGTGGTTGTGCAATTTGGGTTGCTCCACTAACAAAATGTATGGAGTTGTATGGAGAGTTTTTCACTAGGACATACTTGAAGCCGCAACTAGTTTTGTTTAAAAAAAAAACTAGTTGCGCCACCAAATAACATATTATAAACCTAGTAAAAGTGTGTGGAACACACTTTTACTAGGTTTTGTTTAGGGGTCTAGGGTTTGAAGTTTGAACAGTTTTTCCATACAAACCTGTCCGACGGCAATTATTTTCCTCGTCTATCGTATGCTTAATGTTTCGTGGTTAATTTTGACAGACAGGTTATAATTTTCTCAATCTAAGCGTTACTAAATGATGAATCTTAAAACCTTAAGTGCACTTAATATGTAAGAAAAACTAAATTAATTAACTTACAGCAGCAATGTACCCGTCAGGGTTGGCCACCGGTATTATGTAGAAGTCAAATTTATCTAAATGTTTCAGATAGTACGAAAGAAGCATGGTGAATTCAAATGATTGTGACAGACTTCCCAATTGGCTCATTCCCATCACGCTTAATCCATGGACTATGAATATAATCTTTTTCTCAGGAACGTCATCCGTATATTTATATTCTTTGACTCGAAAAACACTTTTTTCCACTTTATCAGTTATCCTGACGAGGACTATGTTGTTGTATTCAACTGTTCGACCTAACGTCTCATAAGTTGCATTTGCGTTGGGAAACCATTTTTCCATTATTAATTGCATTTGGTCCATTATCTGAAATAAAGTTCAGGACTGAGGATTGTATTTTATTAATTATTTGAAAATTTGAAAATAAACTTGCTGAACTTGGGTGTTCGAGTTGTCCGTGCCGTGTTTGAGTTGTCCCAAGATATTTTTGTTTATTTATTTATTTATTTCACAGTGGTTTAACTGATTGCGCCACTAAGTAAGACATTTCGTTGATGGCGTGACCAAGTTGCGAAACCAGATGACTTAATGAACCATGGCCCTAAGTCTAGCCATTTAACCCCATCTTCAACTTGAAATAAATGTTCAAATTACTGCGTAAGGACTAAGAAACACATGTGGGTTCGCTGCCTCCTGTTGGTTCTCATTCAACATGGTCCTGAAAAATAAATATTTATAAAGTTTCTATATCTTAAAAATAATTTATGTATTTTTTATTATAAGCATGCTATAACATTTTTCTCATCCTACTTACAGATCCGTGCTTTGGTACAAAGCCATCATTCTCGTTGATCTGAAAATACTTTAAATGTTAGCATAATAAACAATTGCACACTGTAGATAAATTAAGACTTTTCCGTTCATCACATCTTAGAATATGCGTATTAAGTGACTGGTAATTAGTGATGTCATGATGCCGAAGCTGTGTCCTATGTGGAAGATTCAATGCGATCGCGAAGTTTCAACAAATAATAAACTCTACAACTGTTTTACCATCGATTTCTTCTCATCCCTTGAATCGTCCAAATAGGAAACAGCCTAATAAATTTTCTTTAAAAAAAATTGACCCACTTTTTTAAATTATAACAGACAGTTGACAGCAATCCGGAGGAGTTTTTTGATGCCATTTTGTTTTAATTCTAGGGTTTTTAATTTAGTTTTAGTTTGTAAATATTGTGTATAATTTATAAACTTAGATAATATCATATTAAAATTAAAAAAAAATTATAACATTATCGTAAATAGTGTATACAGTTCGATGCTATAAAACTAAATCCATACTCATTGAAGTGTGTCTACTTGTTTATTCCGTCTTTCACGGCAAAATGGAGCGACGGATTGATTTTTTAGTGAAGTTAGTTTGAACGTATGTAGAATGACATAGGCTACTTTTTATCTCTTTAACTAACTAGTTAGTACTTGATATATAAGACCTTAGAGCTTGTTTGCTGAAGACATTCTCCTTTATCCTAACCCAAGGTTTGAGTGCTATGAATGTTGACTTGTCAATCCGTTCTGCACCCGTTCCTTTCTGCTTGGGATCTGTAATTACAGCATAGACTGGTTTTACAAAGAAGACAGTGACTATAACTTTTCTTTTCTTATCCATATTGTTAAACTGTTTATTCGTACTATTAATGGATGTGTTCTCATGTCCATGAGGCATTTGAAGCTCCTTAGCTTGTGCTGAATATTTAGTATCATTCTTCACTACTTTGTACATTTCTTCATTCCGATCTTCATACTCGTGATATTTTTCATCCTTTTCATCTATCATAGAAACTATCCCTTTGTTATTATAAAATTTTTCTGTTCCATTGTGAGGTTTATGACCATGAATTTTCTTTTTCTTTTTATGTTTTTTATTTGAATTGTTATTGCCGTCAATCGCACCCGTCTTATCTTTGTTTGGCGCGTTCGTAACTGCAGAATAATCCAAATTATTATAATAAGCGTCACCGTATGTTAAAGTTGTAGGCGCTGTATTTAAATCTCTTGTACCTTCTCGAAGATATCTTTCCCATTGTCCTGCATATGAGAACCTAATAGAAAAAAACGTTGTCATTTACTGTCTACTTTCAAAATTTTCTTATATAGTGCCATATTAATATAACGCCAGAAAACATTATGGTAGCACATGATGTCTTTTGATAACTTTAAAAAAAATGAAGGCTATGTTACAAATGTGAATGATTGTTTTACCTAGTAGTAGAGCGTTGTATGCGATCGGTATCCCGTCTCCTCTTTACCGTGTATATTTTTTCCTCTGGGTGATCAGTCGGTTCCCTATACAAAAAAATGTTAACGTCCATTTGTGGCAAATGTTTTAAATCATATTATTGGTGTATTCTTCTTTTACGTATTTCAAACAATACATATACTTAAAAAAACGATTAAGTGATATAATTAATTGAAATTGAATTCAAAATTGCATTTTTGCGCGTAAAAAACCGTGCACAGTATAAAATATGACATCTTAGACACTTCAAACCAATTTGTGACGCGATTCGGTTAGTTATTTATAAATAAAGTTTATTAGGCACAGGCCACAGAAAAACGCTAAGAACGATTTCCCGCCAGAGGCCACAAATTAATGCAATATTAATGATAACAGGTCCTCAATTATAAGTTACATTAAAACTTTACTCACTTATAGTCATCTAAATAGTCCATCTCTGGAAAATATTAATTAATTAATAAGTTGACATTACATCATCATCAGCCTATATACGTCCACTGCTGGACAAAAGGCTCCCCAAAGATCTCTACATGCATCGGTCCTGCGCCACCCGCATCCAACGGGGCCTGGCGATCTTGATGAGATCATCACTCCATCTTGCGGGAGGCCTGCCCCCGCTGCGTTTTCCGGTAAGCGGCCGCCACACGAGAACCTTTCCGACGTAGTCAAAAAGCCTCTCAAACTCAATTAATATTAGACAAGTCCTACAGTGCAGAAAAAGGTGGCGAGATAACGCGTCCATATCCACGAAAAGACCTGTTCAACGTGGCATGGCAAATGCTTGGAAAACTTGGAGGTTAGCGGTGAGAGCACTGCAGCAAAAATAAGTATAATTAATGTAATAATTATTTTATAAGCACTTGAATTTTACTTAAAATATACCTGCATTCATTTTACAATATAGCACAAACAAAATGACAACTATTCCTATAATTTTGTACATTTCTAAACAATTTAAATACTACATTGGACAATTTAAAAACTACAATTGCAAACACTAAATCGATATGTTAAACTTCACAACCACTTACAACAAATGTAATATTTATTGCATTTCACGTTTATAGGTGATATAAAAGAAACTTATAAAAAATATCAAGCCTCAAGCAACTCGTTGACAAAACATCGTTTATAAATTATAATACGACTATACAACATATTTATAATATAACTATACTTGAGCTAAATCTAATTAAAAACAGCTGTCAAATTGTTCATGTTTCAAAATACCTTTGTGTTTCAAAATGTTTCATTATGTTTCGTAACAAAATATTTTACTGAAATACTGATAGTGTAATAATGCTAGAATTACCAAGTCTATATCTCAATCTATAAAATTCTGCATGGCATAACCATAAAACCCATATCAAATTATTTAACATCGGAAGTATGTTAAGAAAAATGATCGCTACACTACATGCAGCCTTAAATCGTGACCACGAGGACATTAAAAATTTCACGACCCCTCTAAAAGTGTTGGTTTACTGTTTCAGGTTGTTATGGCAAAGGTCTGGCTGAAGCACGATGGCCCAAGTGCGATACGAAAGCCATTAAGCCATCGACGAGGTATAACTGAAATTCAGAAATCAGAGTGCTCACGTTACTGTAATCATAGTACCGGTTCCTAACCTAACCGACCGACTCTTTGACAATACGGTATTTTATACCATCATCAGTTGACGTACTTTTTATGAGCTGTCAAAACGCGATCCTCCTATAGATTTTGTATGGCAATGTCATTTTATGACGTCACTAAGTTTACTACTCAATTTGCTAACTGTTTATTGATTTCAAAGCAACTAAAAATCTAATTTTACCTCAAATTAAAAATGAACCAGATTTATAGGGCTAAAATTAAGATAGGATTTATAGAAATTGTGTATTACATTTATTGGTTAATAATGAAAAATTCCCTATTCATAAGCGGCTGTAAATGGTCTATGTAAGTGAAATAAATGCCTTGAATTTCATTTTAATCTTGCTTTATAGAATAGAATAGAATATTCTTTATTGTACACCAATAGGACAAAAACAGTAAAGGACAACACAAACAAATATGCAAGAGTACAATAGGCGGCCTTATCGCTAAAAAGCAATTTCTTCCAGGCAACCTTTATCTAGGCTTTTTTATAGGCTTTATCATCAATGTCATCAATAAGTGAAGAGATGCTAGCCAATCAACAATAATGTTGTTTACACTTTTTTCTAAATCGAGTCTTGAATTACAGGCACTTCCATTGCGCTTTACCGCGATCGCTCATCATCTACACCGTATTATAGGGCGTCGTAAACGCACTTTAAGATTTACACCTACACAAAAAAACTGTTAGCGCTACCGACTCAATCTTCATCCGACGCCGCTGCCGTAAAATCGGACGGCTGACCTTAAACGGTTGCCGGGGATCATTGAAAAAGGCTGTAATGGTCTTGCATTGGACTAAAGAAAATTTTCAAAAAGGTACCTACTTAATTTTTAGATGCAGTCTATCAACCCACCTCTGAAACTGAAGAAAACCACAATAACTATGATAAAATTGCTAAATATCTTGCTACCGCTAGAGTTCTCTCATAGAGCGACTGCCCATCGGACCTTTACAACCCAGTTACTGGGTGACACAACACCCCTTGGTTAATCTAATTAACAAACTTTCTGATTCTTGCTACCCGTAACATATATGTCAAAGATCTACGAAACGCAACTGAGGCTAACGCCTTTACGTGCTTTCAGTTGATAGCAGTGATGTACAAGATCAACTTAGAAAGAAAATAAAAAAATAAATACTAGAAATCTATGAATTGTAAAAATCAATTGGTTCGTTCACTTAATCACTGCCATCACGGCATTCAGTACTCTGTAAAACATGTAAAAGAATTCCCAATTCAAGTTTTACGTGATCTGCTGAAACTCAATGAGCTAATGACATATTTTGTCTGTGCAAATACGTCTGAATGAAATGCACTCAAAATACATTATAAATCTCGTCTATTGACATCATACTTATTTTTTTATTTTGTATTTACAATTGTACAGCTAATGTACAATATCGATACGAAACATTTTTTAAATATCAATCTTAAAAAAATAAACCACACCAGCACCACACTTACACTAGACAATAACTAATATAGCTATACACGCCCCCACAAATTTAAAAAATACAGGCTTACCTTAATAAATCTTATTTGTTCGCAGTTCGTTTAATTCGAAACTAAAAAGCAAGAATGTAAGGGGCACGCGCCGAAACAATGACACACAACATTGTATATTTTATGTAGAGATTTACAAGGTGCTAAACCCTACAAACTGGACTCAGTCACGGAACACAAGCACACGAGCTCACTGTAAAAAAATAACACCGATTCTAACCATTATAAAAGTTTTCTAACAATGAATGGTCACGTACACAGCATCCACGGATTAATATTTACAAAATCCCACTTCATCAACACTTCATATTTCATTTTCTTGTGCTCTCACCCCAGTAATGAAAATGGCGGTTCCTAATGGCCGTCTATGAAGTGCGCAGTACATTAACATCAAATTTTGTCGACAATAAAACAAACCGTTAAGCCCAACGATTTCCCGTCTAAGGGCCGCCTACACATAAAAAACGTACAACTGGAACGATGACACAAATTATTAAAATATTATAATAAAAGTGCAACAAACTGGCGACCCTTACTCCAAATATATTGCACGATTAAGCCTTAAACACGTTTCGTTTGCGGCCGACTGGGTTTAATTCATTTTTTCGCTTTGTTTCACGAGGGAGTTATTTTCATAACTGATAATAAACGTCAAGTCATTGTAGTAATAAACTGAGTAAGGGCTAGCTTCACCCTTCCTCTGTCGTACACCCGGGTTGACACTCGCGACACTTCCCAACCTCACTATTGTTTGAATTAATGCGTGAATTACACAAGTAACATTATAATTATTGTTTTATTGTGCAAGCATTTTAACAATTACATTGATAATATCTCTTATTTTGAAGTGGATTCTTGTAACTTTATTGCACCTCATTATCGGTAACTAGCAACTACATAATATGGTGGGATTATAAATGTAGTTAATTTCAATCTTGATTACATGTTAGCAGTAGACGTTGATAAAGCAGACTTATCTACCTACATTATTCCTTAATTCATTTCCATTTGAGCGCTTACGGGTCGCAGAGGTGAGCTGCCAGTATCAGTTAATTCTAACGTTTGAGCAAGTAAACAAAATTTAAATAAAACAAAAAGCGTTGTTCAATGAAGTGGTGGGGATGCTTCAGGGGCGGGTTTTTATAGTGGCTGACGGCGATCCAATCTGCTAATACGATAGAATGGAACTAAATCTCGAGAGGACGACCGGCCATGTCCTTTCCACTTGAAGAAAACTCCTCAAATGAAATGGCTATTGCAACTCGATAGGTAGAAGTACTCGTATACTATGTTATGAACTGTTTCAATACTTAAATTGTTTAATCGGGATTTTTTTTACTCGTTGTCTTCAATTTTTGGTTGTAGTTAAGATATTCTGATATTTGACAGTTTTTTAGTCTTTGCAGAGCATTGATGACGATAATTAAGTCGTAGCCGTAGTGATCACGAAAATGTAAATGAAATTGCAAACTAATGTTTTAATGTTCTGATTCCCGGTTCTTAAGGTTCGTGTGAGAAGATGTGGGTTCGGGGATACAAGTACCTAAATGTGACTTGCATTTATACATATGTTCTTTCCAAGGTTTATCTTGGACGTCACCGATATCGCCCCGAAAGGCGCGTAAAGCCGTTGGTCACGGCTGTCGTTCGTAGATCTTTGACAGTCACGGGTAGTCAAAAGCCAGAAAATCTAACCTAGGGGTATCGGGTCGCCCAGTAACTGGAGGTCTGATAGGTTGTCGCTTCACGCAAATCACCGGTATCTTAATGAATCCAGTTAGATTGGAAGCTGACATAGGTAGGAAACTAGGGAGATAATGATGAATCTATGTCAGAGCTATAGGCATTATAGGCACTGTTTTGTCACTTCATTTAATTTCGACAATAATTGTTATGCCCCCTGGCATAACAATTATTGTCGAAATTTGTAAGTCAATAATTATTTGTACCTCCTCTCCAACGCTTGCCATTTACTTTAATATTTTTGATTTTTTATTTGGGACCATTAGATGCTCCATAAAAAATGTCCAGGTATCTAATAAGTATCTTTAACTGTTTTATAGCTTTTAGTAAACATTACATTAAAAAACGGGCCACGCTCAATGTAGGGTTCCGTAGTTTCCCGTCTGTCACAATAAGTGTTCCCACTTATAAGTTTAAAAAAAGGCTTTTGTTACGTTGACATACTAAGTACGCAGAAATTATTTTGTACAACCTTTTTGTCTTTTTTGTACAAAAACTGTTCTTTCTATCAAGTTCAAAATAATTTTCCTAGAAAGCCCTTATAAAGTTCTACTTTCCATTTTTTTCATATTTTTTAAACCTACGGGTCAAAAGTTAGAGGGGGGGGACGCTTTGATTTTTCCTTTTGGAGCGATTATTTCCGAAATTATTGACATTATCAAAAAATGATTTTAGTAAACCCCTATTCATTTTTTAATACCTATCTAACAATATATCACACGACAGGGTAGAAATTAAAAAAAAATCACTTCCCTCTTTACATATAGCCTAGGCTACCCTAATAAAACATTTTTTTCCAATTGTTATTTTACCACTTTGTCGGCGTGATTGATATACATATTTATACCAAATTTCAGCTTTCTCGTGCTAACGGTCACAGAGATTAAGCGAGGACGGACGGACAGACAGACAGACATGGCGAAACTATAAGGGTTTCTAGTTGACTACGGAACCCTAAAAATTGTAAAAAGTGGTTGGAGTAAACTCAAAAGAAATAGTAATAGCAGCTGAAGTAAATAACCATAGCATCACACAAACTCATTATTTAAATTCAATTGCCGCTACATCGGGTCGGAAGATCCTAAGTCCGAAACAATCTTTTTGCTGTCAATTACATTAGAAATCTTACTCCGTCGGGTGTTTATTTACATACGTAGGTACCTACCTATGTACAAGTACTGTGCACTTCGCTTGATTGCGGGTCAAATGCTCTGATCATCCCCTCTCAAGCACTATGCATGCTTCGCTGCCATTTCTGTTATACGAATGTAAATGTTGATAAGAATTTAGCAAGTGTTTCAAAAAATATTGAACGAAATAGCCGTTTTTATTTTTAGTCTGGGAATCCAATCTATTTATTGTTCGCATGAAGACACCTTTTGTAAAATAAGGTAACTGTCAACATGTACGGAAAGTGTTCGAATCGATCAAATTAAGTATTCGTTTCTAAGAATAACTGAAGGAATTTATCGCTGATTACAAAAATTTTCCACACGTGACTTGCCGCAGCGAATACATACATCATTGCAAAATGTCGTATTATTTGAACATCGCAACATAGCAACAACAACATATACATGAAGTTTCGTCATACCCCGAAGGCATCGTATAATACAGGTAAACACAAAATACTAATATTGTTTTATTATAATCTATGTTTGTTTCTTCGTGCGCACATAATATCGGTTACTCAACCCGTATCGAGAAACTGTGTCCTGGCGAGCAACAATACTCCTGAACTGTATCATTTGCATCCCTGTGCTCGTAACCCAGGATAGTGACGAATGCCCCAACATCTTACAGACTTAAACTTCATCCCAATCAAAGGATTAAAATCCATAATCCGATTTCTATAAGGTGGAAAATTCCAGCGCACAGACAAAGCACTTAGAGCATTTAAATTTTCCATTAAAATAATAGCCATGTCAAAAGCACTGGTCGACTGACGCGAATACTTTCCGACTGCTTGGCTTTATTTTATTGCGCATGTTTTAATATTAATTGTAAGTTTTCTGCCTCGATGAGCGGACGACGGCTTAATGCAAATGTATACGCTTGTCAAAACGTTTAAGGCGGATAGTGAAATTCATGGCAGTTTATTTGCTCGCACAATTTCATTCTCGTTAGAAATAAAAGGGAGTCCATATAAAGTAGATTGTTTTACCTCAACTTCAACGTGTACTTCGGGAGTTTTGCGTAGACAATAGCGGGAAGTTTTTAAAGGGAAAATTATGACAAAAGCTGGATTTATAAAGGCTGGGGAGTTGGGGTGGTGGTCCGTGGTGGGGTGGCCGGTGTGGCCATGGTCACGCGCGGAGCTCACGTGGACGGCTCCCACCGACATGCACCTGAGGCTGGTGTTGTAACCACGGGTGGCGAAATTCACAGCAACTTTTTTCAGTAACAAGGTTTCCCTACCTTTCAATTCGTGTTTCAGGAGTGGTGGTTGCGTAATAAATAAGGTGGAATTGGGTAACCAAGAGAGGCATCACAGTAACATTAAAACATCTAGTTATTCCTAATTGTTGTGTTAGTTATCAATGTAATATGTATAAAGGTCGTGTTCGATTCAGATACCTCTACTTTAATTTTAATCCATTATATGGAACGAGCAACTAGCTTCAGCAGCAGTATTTGTCATTTAACTGACGTATTTTGAATAAAATTATTTAGAGATTTTGTATTTTTTTTTAGAGATTGAGTTTGTGCCCCAGTCCTAGAAAGTAATCCATTTGCTGGAACATTCAAGGTGCATTCTGTGAGCACTGTAATCCCAAGTCCGCGCCTTTGGCACCGCAATTAAGTAATATGGCCAGTAAAAGCTATCAAAATAAACCCAAATAGTACCTACCTTAACGCGAAAAGAAGCCGGTATGGTCTCAAAGTATAAATTCAGAAAACACAACAGTAAGTATAATAATTTATTTTGCATCCCACCACCTCGGAAATGGTATTTTTGCTATTCAATATCTGAGCGCAAAAGCTGTTTTTAACCTCTAGAGGTTAAAGTAAATTTGAATTTAGAACATCGCGTGCACTAGGTATGTGACTTCAAAACATCATTAAACCTATTTACTTCCATCTTCATAGGAGTCATCTCGTGTTCTTGGTTATAAGAACACGTGTATGATCTCCATACTATAATTTAATAACCGTACAATAGTCACTAAAAAAAAATATAAATCAAACTGGACATTGGCAGAAATCACCGAAGATTCGGTGGATTGCCATAATTACATAAAACTTTTTTTAATTTGTTAAATATCAGTCCCTGAACATTCTTGGTGTACTTTTCTTTTTAATTGGCTTTGCGCGCGCCATTTTGTTTTGACGTCGTATTATTTTAAATAAAACTTGAAAACAAGTAAAAAAACGAAAATGAGTGAAATCAGCGACGAAGAAATTTATAACGCCACCAATCTTAAAGTGCCTAACAAAAATTTTTTTTTTGGTGTGTGGGATATCATAAAAAATATTACACTCAACTTAAGTAACTGTAGCAACGTTAAGTACTTTAAATTTTTCTTAAGTATACCTAAGTAGGTACCTACCTAAGTATTATTTGTTATACATAATTTAAATATTTTTCTGTAATACTTACCTATATCATAATGTTGTATAGTAGTAAATATGTACCTAAACTAAAATAAAAGTATCTTGTGATTGTAAATGTTTTATTTTGCATTTAGTCATTTCCGAGGTGGGGGGATGAAAAGTTACTTACGTGTTGCACTCGAGTGCAAAGATTTTTCACCTTGTGCTCTTTTGATTCCCGCGCTAACGCTCAGGATTCTAAATTTTGAATCCTTCGCTTGCTCGGTCATCAAATTGAGCCCGCGGTTAAAAAGTAACTTTGCACTCATGTATAACAAATAACTTTGGAAAAACCCTATTGGAGTCAATAAAAACAGTCACGTAACCTTCACACTACCTACTACACTTTGATGACACTACACTGTCATCTGACATCGAATGGACATCTTAGATTAAAATCTCGAAACAAAAATAACGGGCGGGCGCGGGCGGTACAACGAGTAACGGTCGACGGGCCATATCTCGTTGAAATTGATAAAGCCCAGAGATAGGCCGTCAACGTCGCCAGTTGTCACAAACGTGTGACAGCACTGACAGCTCGTTAGGAGTGGGACCAGTGTTGGGAATATGAGCATTTATGCTCGACACGATGCCGCGTAGGTGACCGCTCGTGATCAAAGGGGAATTTACTTATTATTTGGATTGGAAAAAATATAGCTACATGAAATGAAAAAACGTCTTCATTTGTTTAAAGTAGGTAATAGTTTGAGTAAGCCAATTTATGTTACCGACTACGGTGAACATGGGCTTTTCATGGGTATTGAGCGGATGGATGGGTTCTTTTACCTGCGTGGATGTTACACTCAAGGGTTAGGTTAGGTTGTTCTATACTAAGGGCGCACTGCCTGCAGCCAAAGCTACAGAAAAAATTCTACACTGTAAATATGTTCCTGTTCTATTTATTTCCCAAACATTAAAGTATTAACTTTAACGACTATTTCTTTACTAATTTAATTTCTAAATTTATTTCCAAGAGTAAGTTTCTTTACTAAGTTTATTCTTATATTCTAAATTCTTAGTTTTATTATAAACTATGTTTATATTCTAATTTCTTATAAATTAGTGATGGTCTTTGGTTGACCATCACTAATTTATAAGAAATTAACTTACAATATATGTGCCGATTCCGTTTACGCGTACACTGCACTGGGAAGGTTAGTTTAACCACCTTGGCATTGGAGGGGCACCTTGTTTATGGTGACGGAGTGGCTCCTACTCCGACACGTGTCCTTAGGTATGGACTGAGGTTATCGGACCAACGGCTTTTAAATTCACAGGAACATGATCACTATTCTAAATAAAACAATAAGGATATTTAATTATTCTTAAACAAAACATCTCCCCCTGAGCATTTAGCCTTTCGAATAAAAAGAAAATAAATAAAACAATTTAATATCTATTTAGTAAGTTTTATTTTAATACTTTCATAGTCATGGAGGAACTTTTATACTTTTTCCGTGGTCATAATCGACGAAATAAAATTATCCCCAAACCCGAATCGGCACCTACCTACCTATTTATTGAGTACACATATCGCCATCTAGTAGACTTTACTAAATTAAAAGCTTTATAACTGCCATCTAGTGACACTCATTTAAAAACACAAGATAAGTTTGGCTACTAGCTACTAGATGACGCGAACAAAACTCAGGTTCTACTCGCCACTAGATGTCGCAAAAATCCTTCAGCTATTCCAAAAGCTAAAATGGCGCTGAAAAAATTATAATATCAGTAAAGAACATAGATGGCGCTGTAAACTTAACTACAGCAGTTGACAAATTTTGGAGTTATTAAAAATATTATGTCAATAGATGGCGTTTACCTAGAGCTACTAAAATGGTGGAAAGGACGACAGATATCGCTGCAATAGGTAATCAGTATTGCCCTAATTTGAAAAAAGATATACTTTCAAGGTTGTAAATGATTTATTTTAAGACAAAAAAACATAGGTAACCACTCCTTGGCAGTCGGATAAAAAGATACGACAAATATGTGCTAATATTATAAAAATACTATTTCTTTCAATTTTAATTTTAGGCTTAATTAATTTATTTTAATGACTGGTAAGAACGGTGAATTTTTTTTTTTGGCAACAAGGACCTCTCTCCGGCCGGGATTTGGAGTCGGGATGGGTCAAGTTTGAGTATCGTGGAGTTGGTTGGCTAGACTGTGGTTTGGTGTGTGACTGTCGATTTATGTAGTGTTTTGTTTATGAATTAAAATATTGTTTAATAATTTTTTTCGGCGTCGAAACAAACGAAGAACAAGGTAAGTGAGTCCAAATTACAATAATGAAGTCATCAAACTCGTATATGAAAATTTTACGAAAACCTTAAGTTTGCGGTTTGGCGTATGATTATTTTATTGTTTGGGTGTAAAAATCTGAGGATGGACGCTACCACCTAACACTATAAGAAAATATGCTCAAGGAAGACTGCCTAGACTTATCAAGAAAGTGCGGCGAACCCTTCACACAATCTTATAAACAATTTCCGAGTGAACGGTTCAACTATAATTAAGTTCATTGCTATAATGTGGGCGAGTTATAACCGAGAAAGGGCCTTATTGAGTTTGTGTGACATGAACACGCGTATTTACAGTTAAGTAAACTTATCTATAACCTGTCTTACAACTTCGTGCTTGGGCACTGCACCTACACATCCTACGAAAATGTGGAATAAAATTGAAGATAATTAAATAGGTCCGTAGGCTTGAATTTTGAGATATTTATGTAGGAAATAGTTGCTCTAATTTAAATTAGAATCACAGAATAATGAATAAGCTGTTTTGGTAGTAAAAATAAAATGGTAAAACATAGTTTTAGAACTACACTTTTGTCCAAGGTTTTATTATCCATTCTTAAAAAGTATGGTTCAAATGAAAAGCACCTCACCTACCACATATTTGTAACTCTTCTGCAACTCATTTACTTACATCCCTGACTATTAAATTAAATCAAAAGAAAATGATTTACTTACTTAGTACCTACCTACCTACTTTTCAAATTGTAAAGCTTGGAAAAACTAAAATTTACTATATTATTATACCTACTACCTATTAGCCCCTTAGGTTTTTTTACAATATATTATTTCCCCTTATTGATTTTATTAACTAGTTATTTTGTTAATAGGTAACTTATTGTACTTCAAAATATTTAAAAATAATAATCCTCAATTATTAAACCGAAAGCAGATTGATAATCAACTTACCATGTCAATGAAAAAATATGTTTTAATTAATTTCCATTTATTTGGTTGAGGAAATTGCGAAGGTTTTACCCTAAACGATAATGTATTATGTTCTCAAATCACATGTGTTCGAAGGATCAATTAAATTTTCCTTATCAATACTCTGAATGGTTATTAATTAAAATAGATAATTAATAGGTAATCACAATTAATGGAAAACATTAACTAAGTAATATTAGGTAATTGGTTTAATCAGAAGGCGTTAAATAGTGTGTTTGAATTATTTATACACTGCAAAACAAGAATTAATCTTTCAACAACCAAGTGACAGCCTTCTGTCGGGCTGCTATTGTCTTTCAAAGGATCAATACATGCCTACTTGTACTAGTCTGTAATCATTTGTTAATTACATCTGTGGACAATCATTTTTTTTTCTCATAATTAAAATGATTACAGTCGCCATCAGAGTAAGAATAAATTTATAATTGGTTATTTAACAAGTTTATAATTTTGCTTTTATTTGGTCAAGGATAAGTATATTAAGTATAATAAGAATGAGATGAAAATATAATTTAAAAGAATATCGCACAAGTTTCTTGTCTTAAGTTCAATGCATTGAATAAAAAAGTATTCAATTAGACCAAGAAATAATAGCTTTTGCTTTGATACAAGATTACTTATTGGCAAAAGACTTTTCCTTGTAAGTGTAGAAACATGGAACGGCTTATGCCACAAAACCCCAATAACCATTTCACTTCAACCTCAAGACTAAATATTCCTTAACTTATTTTAATACCTGAAATCGCTTTGGGGTTTGAAATGGAATAAATATATAGACCATGTTGTTTTTATAAAAAAGACTAATTATTTAAAAAAGAATATATCCAATGGCACGGCTCTTAGTCTCTATTGCAATAGAAATATCTTGAGTTCTATAGGAGTAGCACACACTGCACTATAAACGTTAACAACCAATCTAAGATGTCTGTGTTATATAATAATATAGCCTTTATTTCCGAGTTTCCATATGTTGTCTTAGTTCATATTTGAAATATGTTATAATATGTCCCGGAGCTCGGTGTGCCTCTTGCCTCCTCTAACGATTTCCACTGTTTTCTATCTCTTGAAACTCTTCTCCAGTTTGCTACCTAAAGTCAATCTTATTTCATCCTCCCATCATTTGTGTTGTCGACTTCTATTTCTTTTCCCATATCTAGGGTGCCAGTCTGTCAATATTTTGCTTCATTTTTCCTTTGAAAGATGTCTGTGTTAATGATAAATTAACTCAAAAGGTTTCATCCCCTTTTGTCTTCTCACTAACTCCATGGGATAAAGGCAGGCAAGAAGATGAAAACAGTATATAGGAAAGTATTTAGCCACTCTTGCAGCATTAAATTGATAAAAAGAAAATAACTATCAAGAAAAGTCCTATTAAAGTCGGTCAAGTACTATATAAGTGTTGCCTATAAACTGACACATGGATGAACTACTTAACTGATGTTATTAACATTAATTCCATTATCAATATCATAATGTAGTAAATATTTTTATTAGGTACTTTATTTATTTTTTTCCCACATCATTACTTAATAAAATGTCATATGTTTGTATAAATGCCTTTGAGTTTTTTAAGTTCTCACATTTTCCAGTACATTTTACAGTAGTAACTTGTATCTTTTTTCGAATATAACAAAGGACAGGGCCGCAATTTAGTAATTATATTTTTTTATATTAAAAAAAAACGTAGCTCCACTTTATGGATTTCTCGTGTATTATATAATCTTGCGCAAGTCGTACCCGCGACTCAAAGATTAACAGCCAAAATTTATAAATTTGGTATACCGAATATCGGTTTTAGGTGATGAAATCGTAAAAAAAATGTTTTTTTTTTCATAAAAGACTAGATTGTTTACGTTAAGTTAAATACTCAAACAAATGGAGTATAAGTTGGTGTTATATACCCACGCTAATAATACACTAAAAGGTGACACACCCTTCTTCCTCCAAATTACATCTAATTGTACACGCATTTCGCGTGTACAGTGCATTAAACTTAAGCGAAGCACTAGTTTAGATCGCGTCGTCACCTCGCCTCGTCACAACCGTATCCTGCGGTCAACAACCTCACCTGAAATATCTGAATACATATTGCGCGCCATGTGTTGTTTAAATGTCAGTGCTCGGAAATAGGTCGCATGCATAAAAATATTCTAGTTGCCTTCAAACATTGAAAATAGCGACAGAATATGAAAAGAAAATCAAGCACAATTTTCCTGGCAGTTCGTGAGTAACATGTTATGAAGTTCTGCCACGGCAGTGTTGAAATCGTTCAGCAATTTGCTAAATTAGTACTACTAAATAACTTCGTTAAGAATTTGGTGTGGTTAATAACAATTGTATGAAATAGACGACCCCACGTATCTTTTATGTATTCATATTTTACGGAGGAAAGTCGGACAACTAGATTCAGATTTAAGTATAATATGAAACTCAGCACTGTTGAGATTTGCGGTCCTATCCAAACAAGGTATTTTTTGCTGGAACAGATAGCGTCCGCGAAACGTTAAATTTATGACACCTACGGAACAATTTGTATGTAGAGGAATTAAATTGTCTTAAATAAATTTGCTTAGTTGCTTTATCTGGATGTACTTTAGAATACGTTTTGGTTCATTGTATTTAAACGTGTATCCATGTACCTACTTTAGTTAAATTAATAAGTTCGTGGCACCTAACTTGTGTCGCTTAGTTTCTAAGGCCCTGCTTGTCATTTGTTTCAATTGCAAGTCTTTCGTGACTAATAAATCTCTACACTGCGATTTTATTGTGATAGATCAGTGCGTTTGCGAATACCGCCGTTGCGTATAAACAGTAAAAACTGTCAAGTTTATGTTAGAGAAAGTCTAATGGTATTAACTTCAAGCAAACGATTATAGCATTCTAAAATGCTCTTAAGAGAAACGATCGTTTCTCTCAGAGTACTCGGACCGGGATGAACTAGGATTTTAGAGGTATTTCAGGGCTTTAAATGAAAGCACGGGGTATTAATGGCTTTCATCTAAAATTATTACAGTAATAAATTTTGAATTATAGGAAGGCTGTACACTATTATCAATCTGTGTCATGTTATTTTTATTACTATCACATCTATCAACAGTGATCGTTTAAATGCGCATGGTCATATTACAAATTTACTATTAAAAATAAAACTAATTCATGTTGTCAATTTTGATCTAAATAACAAAGACATTACTTATTACATTTAAGCGCAATACACTATCGACACAACAATACGGGGTTAATTTGGGTTTATCATGAGTAAACGTACGTAAGCGTAACTACTTCTTTTTTTACTTGATAATGATGCAGACTGAATTGATAATACCTAATGCGAAACCATTCTCCAAATTCGAAACAAACATCTGATTGTTAGAGATTTTCCACTTACTGCAGAATGCAGTCTTGTTCGTCAAAGCAATCAATTAATGCAACATCAATCTAATCTATACAGTTCTAACATCGACCATCATAGTGTAAACCTTAACAAACAAATGCTTAGATAAACAGAGGCTTTATCTAAAAGATTAGTACTGTTATGTTACATGTATCCACACATCAAAACCGTCTTTCCTATCGACGTCACCTCTCGCGGTCGAAAATACTTACTTTATTTGATAAAATACTACTCGCTTTACATAATAACATTCAACCGGTCACATAACAAAATTGACTCCACTTACGACAACCCATTTTCCTAAACTTTTCCCCGAGCGGCGCGATCGTTAGAACAGTTTCCATTAGTGAGCTAACTGCTGATTTACATTTTAACTGGCGGCTTGTAAAGATTGGTTATCGTTCGTCTGATTCTCGTCTCTGAACCTGCTCGACCCAGTTTCACTCATTTGCGTTTTGCTACCTATTTAGGACTATCTTACCTCACATGAAAGACTCGATTGAATCACGCTATCTATCAGAACGTATTTTTAGTTGGCCTAGTTTTGAAGTGGACGGCCGCTAGGAATTCCTATCCCATGTTTGGTTAAGCACGTTTTGGTTAGAATAGATTTTTGACAATGGCTCGAAGTGGCTGACGAATGTAGATTCTTTCAACACAAGATCGTGTGTCAATGATCTTTGGCGTGGCTGTAATTGATGACGATATTGGTAAACAGTTGAATCGACGAATTAAAAGACTGTACAGTAAAAAGAAACCGTTTTAGAAACTAAGTAAGTAATTAGATTCACACAAGTGCTAAAGAATCAAAGAAAATAACGGTTCCCACATGGGACCTTTTTTAATATTTAACTAAGTACAATTTGTTAATATAGAAGTTATAGAAACACTGAAATTTTCAACTCTAATACACCGTCTGTCGGACAGAGGAAACTTGTAATAGGGTCTCTTTAGCATCCTCTGGGTGTTTTTTTTTTTTGAGGTTCAGAAATCATCAAATATCTTCTCCCACCCTGGGCGGGGCAAGAGAGAGTATCAAACGTTTACTGACTAAAACCCACCCTTGTTCCTTCGATGGCCCTTTACGTTCCGGGGCCGCGGTAACGATTAGAACTATTCCGCAACCCATATTCGGGGTCTGTTGGGCCTCAGAACTATATTCCGCAACCCATCCTTGGGGTATTTTGCCCTGAAAACAAATAGCTCATGTTTAGAATACGTTAAAAAAACTACATCTAATAGCTAAAATAAAGCAGACAACAAAGAATCTAAATGCTATAAAATAATGGCAAAAAATCACGTTTCCATTATTCAGATTCCTACAATAAAAGCTGTAGTCTCTAAACTATTATTTTTCAGCAAAGTCGTTCATAAAACGAATGTTTTCTGAATACGCTTAACAAACTTCGGTTTCATTCGCAACAAAAATGTGCATTTACATATTTGAAATGTGGCTTCCACTCGAGTAATTAGTATCGAAACATTTTGATACGCATGCTGAAGATATCGTTTCACTGGTGGAACAGATGCTGTTTATCGAGCTGTTACGATACCTACACTCTAGAGGCATAGAGGCGACATATCGAACAATGACTAATTTACTATGCTCACCATCTGTGCATAGGTCGTTATATTCATAGACTTTTTTTGCTTGAACATAGCGGCGTATTTTTTGTTGCTGTTTTGTTTTGTCGCGATCTAGACGAGTGATCTCCGTGACCGTTTGTCGGACAAAAATTATGGAACCTTTTTGTTGGCACCTACAATTTGGCTATAAAAAGCCTTCTGGCAGCAACTTTTTGTATGGCTATATTTATGTTATTGCCTTTTTGTTGTGTTGGATGTCCTCTAGAAATTGTTATTCGTCTGTAAAACTTCAAAGTTCAGAAGTCAGTTTTATAAATAGGCAGTCTTGCCACAGACTAGCGTGGAGCACGCAAGTCCGTGTAACTTTTCTACACATCTGTGCTAGAAAAGCTACCTTTCTTACCTAGCTGGCCTATTCGTACTACTTGGCCGTGATATAATACAGTTTTGTTGCAACATGCTTGTTCATAAAACTGTCACTGGCTAACCGTGCCGCGTCGCAAGAATAGCGCTATTGAATCATCATGATATACTGAACCGTCTTGTGCGTCTGTGACTCATTCTGTTGGCGAAGATGTACCGACTATTGCATTAACCGAGGTCAATGCGGCGTCAACATTAAAATCAACTCGCCGCTTTGTGTAAAAACGTTGGGAGTAATAGTACCTGCACGTTATATCTCAATTACGTCGGCGAACATCTCAAAAACATTAGCCAAACAACTGTTTCCCGTAGCTTATTTAACGACAAACAAAGCAAGCGATGGTCCGGCAAACCCATCGAAATGGATCGCTCATTGTTTGAATGGGTGACATTCCCCGATCGGTTACGACCAAAAGTGACATCATCACCGATTATTACCAATATTAGCTTTGATCCCTTTCCACAATTAAGTTACACACCACCACAGCATCGATTGGGAAATGTAAACTCTATTTAACTTGTGATTTTCTGATATTAATTAGGTGGTGCAGTTGATGAAGACTTATTCATTCTCAAATTTAGGATCGCACTGGGCACATTGCCACATTATATCGCAATATAATGTGCTGCTAGTGTCTTATATGGCCCATTCTCAATCTAATAACGAGTGTATTTTGAATCTGCGGCGTGTAATTTAGATGAATACAATGTTGGGTCAACATACGCTCTACTTTCGAGGCGGTCGAGCCCCGCCGGTCCTGGGGCCAACCCACTCGCATTGTCATCAATGCCGGTCATTGTGGCCAATAAAGTGATTAATTCAGCCCATAAAATTAGGGTCAGTGTTGCCACCCTGGCAAGTTGCACCATCTTGCCGCGTCGGTCAATTGGCGGCGGAATTGACTACTTTATGGATATCTATGATAGCTTCAATATTGAACGTGATGATTGGCTGGTCGATGACTGCAATAGTTACTCATTGCAGATCTAATTCCTGAATTTCATAGCGTTGGTGATGTAAAATAGAGGTATTTATGTGCAGTTAGCTCTGTTATGAACATCAATAATTATTTGTTATCGTCCTCGAAAGAAAAGGGTTATCTCTCAATGACCCGTTTTTGTTATGATTCTTATTTTTGCAATTAAATTATTATTGTGATACTGATACCCATATTGACATTTAAGTTCTTAGTATAATATCTTTAGTAACCTATACCCAAAAATACAAATAGTGAACTTGATTAGTATCACAAAGTGGGTTACAGAGCAAACATGACACAATAAATATGTGGCCAAACATAAGCCTTGTTAAAAGGATTGTATTTTATTAATTTAAGATAGTAGGTATACCGTGCAGTGCCTTGCATTACCTGAACTCCTCTCATTTTCTTCATTCTAAAGTTTATGGTAATTCAGGTACTGTATTAAACATTTCCAGTAAAAATTTTTAATTGTTTCCTATTATAGCGATGTGCAACTTCCTCGATTACGATATAAATTATGAAGTGATAATACCACCTATCTCGAGTTAATTTATGGTCGTGGTTCAAAAGTTTACTTGATACTGAACTCGGTGCTAACGAAGTTCCATTGAAAACTTCCAGTTATTTATTTCCCTTCGCAGAAGGGATTGACTTTAAAATATAACTCTCTGCCCAATGAAAATAATATCATAACATGAAAAGAGTTCTCAAGTGATCTTCACCAGTGTAATTGTAATTAGTGGAGCGGCTAAATATTATCATAACTGTCATAAGTTCCATTCTGGGAATGTGTTTTCTCACATTAGTTATCTGGTACCGTCGAATGGGTGCAATGAACTTGCTAAGGGCTTCGGGTATTCTGAGTAGTTGACGCGTGCGACGATCGTAAAGAGAAACGCACTTGACGGATACTAGTATTATTCTATTGCATTAGTAATGAACATTGTGCTTTAGCTATCCACTATTGAATGTGGTTGTAAAGACTGCTTATTGGCAGAGTAAGTATGTTGTCTTTTAACTTTCCATTGGCTATTAAAATGTCTCATTTAAGACAGACCGAGATAAGTAAACGATGTGCAAGTGCTTCGGCTAGCAATATTACTGTCAACGTCCTGCAACAGTTAAACTGCGATGGCAAAATAGAGACGGAGAATATCTTAGCCTAAGTACGTGTTTAAGTATCACTAATCTTGGTCATAGTAATTTACGAGTACACTAATGGCGAGATAAATAGACGTTACTAAGCACTGACTTTGGCTTAGCACTATACCTGTCACTGTTAGGCAACTGCCAAATGTCAAGTGTACGATAGAGACGGGATCATGGCTAAGCCAAAGTCAGTGCTTCTTATTTATCTCGCCATAAGTAAGTAAGTCCTCTGTGTTACAAATATTGAGTTCTGATTGTTTCGAAACTGAATGCACATCTGGCGTGGTCCAAGAATACCAATACGCCGAGATTCGAAGCCTTGCATGCAATGAGAGCACAAAAAATATGACTACCATATGCGACTACTAATCGGATTCAACGAAGCGATGATATTTTGTTTATAGAGGCGAATTAAAATTTATTACCGATTTAATCTGTTCAGAAATATGGTTTTAACAAGCATTGTCAGAATCATAGCCCTTTGGGATAGAAGGAAACTATTCTAAAAGCAATAAAACATGTTTAAGATGACTATTGTGAGGAACAGACGTCTTGATAGCCACGTAAAAACATCCAATCCCTTCTGAGTCTACAAGACAACAGAACTTCTTTCCTCATAATCTAATACAATAACTTGTATCTCCCAATCGTAACTACTCCGAAAGTGGCTGGCTAAAAGGAAAAGTCCGGTAATACCCAATTTAGTTTTGTCTTTATAGCTATTCATCCCGTGTGCGATCCCATTCACGAAGTTATCCACCGGTGAAGCAACTCAGCTTACGCCTACACGAACAAGATTTCTACGCAACTGGTTATAAGATATAGTTGTTTCATTTCATATCCCTTCGGCTTTCTAGCACAGGGAAACATAATTAATGTGATTAAATTATTTAAGTAATATTGATTAATTGTATTGTATTAATTTCCTTTTTACATTATTTTTTGGCTTAAATGAAAAATAAATGATAAAGCATAGGTTCCTATTTCCTAACAGAAGAGTGCATTTCTTTTTTATGTTCAGTTCTTTAAAAAGTCGACTTAATATCGGCAGGTATCGTATATTTAAAAAAGTAAATGGCCAAATGCAGTACCTACTTACTCTTTAGATGCTCAATAAAGATCTTCGCCTGTCCGTCAAAGCCATTCAGGCGTTGCCGTTGACATGAAAAAAAGAGCAAAGGAAAAGGAAAACAGAATGTCAGCTTGTCACTACAAGTTTTTGAAGTAAACAAGGAGGCATGACTGAAAGGAATGCGGGTGGGCGAATGACTTGCTAGCTGCTTATGCGTGATTGTAATCTTTACCTAATCTTGAACAGTTTATTACAGTACGTTGCTTGAAGTAATAGTTAATAAATATTGTGTTATGACACAATAACGTGCATTTATACGTTACAATGTTACTGATTAGAAGATTTATCCACTTACCATTCAGACAGAGATAGTACTAAGCCGCCAGGTCAGATTAGCTGTGCAAGAGAAATAACTAGTATTATTTTGAGTAAACTAAATATCTAAATAGTTTAAAGCAAGTCCCGGTTTTAGTGTCTATTTTCCTCGTGCTTCTAAACCATGCTACGATTTTTGATACCATTATCATTTAGATAATTTCATAAACTATAAAACAAAAAGCTTTAGTTAAATAAATTACCTACATAAAACACGAGATACCTATATATATGTATCACGTGCACCAAATATTGACCAAATTACCAAATATACTTCTACCAAAGGAAAAAAGGAAGGAAGTTTGGCGAGTTCAAATTGTGTGTAAAACATTAAGTTTGATTTAAGTTAATAAATTCTAAAAAAAAAGGAAGAAAAGGAAACGTTTGAAAGAAAATTGAACTGCACAAACACTGGTAGAAAAATTGATCTGCACAAACACTAGCATAAGTTGTTCTATCAAAATCTGCAGAGTTTCAGATCATGTCATCATTTCAGGCCTGTCAGCCATTTTTTACAAAATAACATTGCAGGTCACTAGCCGATATCACTTTTCTCATACCACTTACAGTTGCACAACTTTCGAGCAAAGAATGCAGGTGTTACGAAGTTTTTCTGTTATTTCTAGATAAACAAGGAAGCAAGCTTTATACACTCAAGAGAAATAGATAACGCAATAAAAGTTGTCAAGTTATTTCTCTCCCTTCTTAAAATCTACGTGAAGATATGCGATTGCGTCACAGCTGATGTAAACACACCGAGCTTAATTTATCTCTAGGCTTCTTTTTCTCATTTGGTCTCTGTCACCGTAAAAGGTATCAATCATTATTTTGTTTTAATTTAACACCACCCCATTCGGAGTAGTCTTAACACTGAAATGTAATAAAGCTGTCGAGAGCGAACGAAGTCGTATATTTTAAGGTGAACCCAATTTGTCAGGGTGTCGACATATGGCATCAGTTGCCACAAATATTGGACAGATACATACAACATAGAACTGTTTTTATCGTTAGTCAGCCGGTTAATACTATCCTACAATCAACATGTTCAATACCAAATACTGGAGTTTAGATTACAGTACGCAATAAGGTTCGTTTGTTGAAAGACTAAGCATTCAGTATCCTCGGCCCCATCCATCGGTAATGTAAGAAAAATATCTGTTTCCACAAAGCCTTGTCTCCACAAATTGATTCTAAGGAGGAAAACGACTCTTACAAGCATATTGTATTATCTCAATAAAACCTTAAGTTGTAACGTTACTGCTGCTCATTATTCTTGGGGCCATATCCTAAGACATCTCACGCCAGTCTTTGAGTATGAATGTAAAAACAAATACGCTGATGATACTAAACATAAACATTTATAGAAATATTCTCCGCCAGAATTTTTAACGTAGGAATCGAGTGAAATTATCAGTTTTTATGTGAAAAGACATAATCTTTAACGGCTATGTGTTTTATGGCAGCGTTTGCTCTAGTTCTTCGCGTAAGGAAGTCGTTGCAATACCTAAAATTATAAGGATTTTATATTGAGTTTTCTTTTACTTGAGTTTTAAACATGTTTGGAGTACTGACTGAATCCAGATTGCAACAAGACTAAATCGAAACGATGAGTTATTTGTAAACTCTCCCAAGTCTTTGCGTTATGATGTCATCAGTGCAGTGAACCTGTACAAAAACCGCCTCTTGCCCAAGCCTAGAATAGAGCGGCTATTCTCTACAGTGAACCGTTGCTAATAATATAAAATATACCCTGATTAGCCTTCGTTATGAAGGTCAAGGTTAGCTCTAAAAAAAGCCTGAAATATTAACGAGGGTTAAAGACAGAGCGATAGTCATACTCTCGTGCCTTATGAACATGAAGTGAAAACATATTCTCTTGTAGTAAAAGTTTTTATACGAACCATCAGCAACTACAGCAAAATTGATATGAAATTCATTGCAGTCGATATAGGAACTGCTGAACTAGGAATTTGCCCATGCCAAGAGTGGACAGATTTAACTGTCAATATTACAGTTGACTATTATCAAACTACTATCAAATAATATATCTTTTGTAATACTTTCCAGAAAACTAGTAACTGATGACTTCCCATGTCATTATTATTAACAGGATCCATTTTTAGTTAATTAAGTATATGTGCAAAAAAATATCACGCCATTTCGATAATGTAACGTGACCTTATTATCTGTTGACTTTATAACTTTTAAGTATATTTTTTTAAACCTAATCTAATAGCCTCGGTCGGTACTCACAATTGCCAAGTTGCTGAGTACTTGCCAGTTTTCTTATTAGAGTTCCTACTAAAAAATTATACAACAATACACAGCCCCCGATTTTAAAATAACTTAAAAAACGCGACTTGTAATTTCCACTCAAACTGTGCAGTAAGGTGGATAAAAAACGACAATCCAAGTAATCGCAATGACGATCTGTCAACTTTTGTCGTGTATTTTACTACATTTACTATGGTCTAAGTAATGGGCCGAAAGTTTACGAGAACTTAATTTCTCTGTTGAGAAATACTATACTGATATTGTGGTTTAGAATGTATGTGCTGAACAAATGCTAATATCAGGTGCGAAGCGACGAGGTGTACAAAATTTCCCCGGAGCTATGATAGCAACGCGAGAAATACTTCGGAGCGAGGTGTCTGATCATAAAACAGGCGTTCAGGCGGAACGACAGAACGTGGTGGAAGGAATTGCTAATATTCCGCCTTCCGTGACGTCACTCACTAGCATTGGCAGTTGTATTCTCGTTTTGTGGCAAAGCTCTGTGAATTCATTAAACCTTCGAACACACGTGACTCGGGACACATTAGATAGACAATAGCAGCCCTACAGCCGGCTATCGCTTGGTCGTCGAAAGGTAAATTGTGTACTATCCCAAGCAATACATGTATACGTATTGATGCAGTAGTCAGCTGTTTTTCGACGATTTAAGATTTTCGAACTAAGCAGTTTAGATTGTCTCGATGTCATCTTGAACAATCCTTCTGAATTCTAATACGAATAGACTCTCCCGCTTTTTAAGGCTTAATTTTTCTTTCCGATTACGAGCAATGATCTTCTCACGCTTCTAAATTGTTCTTATTCACAGAACAATGAGGGCATTCTCACTATTGGCCTTAGCGCTACTTTGTGAATTATCACTCAACTAACTCACAAAACTTAGTGCAACAGATTATTCCTTAGCGTATTCTGAAATGAAAAAACGATAATATGTAGAAAAACCAACCGTTTGTTGAGTAACACGCCTCCGAATACCAATCAAATGGAAACTAATTGTATTCATGGCTTGCAATTGCTCGTTGGACCTGCTGGGTGCATATTGATTCCAATCAATCTAAGACAATTTGTTCTATTCTTGTTATAACTTAGTGTTAAATTATTATGAACATTGAAACAAACGCGGCATAAAATAAACATGTTATCATTATTCACGATGAATACAATTGGGTTGCTGAAAATTTTATTAATGACTAATCATATCTTCCGGCTTTTATATGAATTGAATTTCTCTAACACTGTATTTGCTTCGTCGTCAAAATCTAAATGTGTTCAGAAACTTTCAGATTTAGTTTGTTTAGGCTTTGTACCACTTGTTCAATCAAGATTCTTGGTTTGTAGCGGTAGTAAACAAGCGAAGTTGTAATGGATCAATATACGATGATGGATTATCCTCTGGGTACAGTTTGCACAGTTCGATCGACGTCGTCTGCAGTTTACCCTTCTATTCTATACCAACTGGATGGATCGTCTAGAGCACTATAAACATTCCTGTAACATTTATTCTTTGATTGTTTAGAAACACAAATATTTGAAAACGGCCGAGTTATTACAAAAGTAGGCGATTACAGAAAACGCACATTTGCCCGATGAAGTTTTTAGCATGTATGTTGTAACACTCAGCTATTTTGATTGTTTAACTATTTACATTGCACAATTTTCAATTTGGCTCAAACATATGTAGCATTCTTTATTTGGTTTTATCGTAATCGTCTGAACTACTTACGGAATTAGATATATGAAATCTTGGCATATTTATCTCACGAAGAGATTCGAATGAATAAGGCGCTAAAAGTCTCTCACACTTGCCTTATTCTCTTTAGTTAGCACATGTGTGTGACTCCTTAATTATTTTTGTAATCATGCTCATTAGTTACTGACAATTTTTAAGGTATACCGTGGGTATTTCTTACAAAACAATCTTTGTTATTAATGATACACAAAAAAACCCATTCGAATTCCAATCGAAATTAATAAGTTATGTATTTCTATGAGACAAGGATTAAAATCTAAATTATACCTGCTGCTATGAGAGTTAGTTGGAACGTCAAGCTTAATTGCATTTTAAGACTGGAGCAGCGGTTACCACATGCTCTCATGCCAATATATTTCGATGCTTAAAGTATCGACCACTAAATATCTTTATCTGTACTAAAACAATACACAAAACCACGTTCCTGTAAATATTTTTTACACAAACCATCGCAGAGTTTTGTAAACCATACTCAAGTTTTTTATGATATTTTAGAAAGGAGTTTGGTTCTTAAACAAACATTGGGACCACACGCGGCGCGTGATTCACTGTCCATCATCTTTGTATACATGGATAATGTCCATCAAGGATGCTCTCCGGTTTAAAATAAAATTATAACCTTCTGTTGTTAAGGAAAACAATCTTTGTGTTCTTCTTTTATATTCGGGAGTGCATGTCGATGAAATATAGAGCGTATTCATAGAATATGCTCGTCATCCCTATTCGACCCCTTAGTGTAAACATTAAAATCTTTACTCTTTGAAATTCAAGGCTCTTGATTTTAACCTGGTTAATGCTTGAACAGGTTGAATTACCGACAAGCATCTTACAAATTATCCCGGTTCCTTGCTGCGGCATTAAGTAGTTTTTATCCGTCTTGTTAGATTCTCTAACGTTATCTTAGTCTTAATTTCTACTCATCAACGGTGTACCCTGTTAACCCTTCTAGCAGAGTTTCAGGTATCTTTTGACTTTAAAGACTCCGACTCCGAGTCTCCTTTATGAGTGATTTTATTTATGGATTGTGTTCTTATAATTTCTCAATTTTCATGTACAGTATTCATTATTTATCCTTCGTAATTATTAAATTAATCAACTCATTATTTGTACATACAAGGGGTCTGATTAAAGGGCTTCATTTACAGGCAATTTTAAATTGTGAGGGAGTCGATCTGTCAGAAAGTTAAACCCAATTGTTTCCAAACAGTAGTAGATTCTTAAAGAAAACAAGAGGCAAAAATTTCCTTGTCCTAGTAGCTCTTTAATATGTTATTCAATGATTTTTTTTTTCAAGATTTAAGCTGCAGTCTTCTATATTTAATATAGATGTGCCTTAGTGATACTTCGTTTACGCTACATGAAATATATGGTCACGTATACAAAACGTCATATTACTCGTCAAGTTATTTTTCATGGTTTGAAATATGACTTGAATCACATTCGAAATCTTGGAAAATATTGTTATACAAAGAAACATGGCGTGTTGGCCACCTCTACATTTTATGACGCGATTCAAGCCATTGCCGTATTACCTTAATAGAAAGTATTTTTTAAGAACATGCAAACTGTCCTTGTTTCCGTGATCAGTAATAACTATGGAACAATTCCGTTTAAAATAATTTTCCTTACTTATTAAAATAACGCCCGGCCGTTTTATCCACCAATTTAATTTTTTTAATAGAATATCAAGCATCAATTCTTCTTCCGGTACTTCAACGCGAATAGTAAAAGTATACGGTTTGTTTTTCGAATATTTGCTGGAACGAGCTTTTTCATTATAGCTTTTGCCTACTTAAATTGTCGGAGTTGGAGAGAAGCTAGTTGCTAGGTTTGGCGGTAACATTCATCAAGACTTTCAACTTTAACACAATGCTACTTCGGAACAGCACAGGGTTTTATACACTTCATATAATTGCTACATGGTTATACCAGAATGACTCTGGCGGATTAATACAAAATTAGTGGCAACAGTGCTCCACAAAACATTTTTGCTCTTTGTTGTGTTCACAGCTCTATGCCTAGCAACGTGTTCTCAATATCCGCTGCCCTCAATCTGGAATTAAATGACGTTGCTAGATAGTGGGGGCGTTATAAGCCATTAATGTATGGGGAGCAATATTTTTTGCATTAAAGCATGGGACTTGGTACACTTGTTAGTTAGGTGGGTTAGAGTGAAAATCGCCCGGGAGGCAATCGGAGGCACCCCTCTGGGTGGGAGGGGGAGGGGTTGAAGTTCTCTTCTGCCGCGCGCTCTGTTTGTCGTCATAACTTCTAATTTATCGTTACTATGGCAAGTGGGGTATAATTTTTGGATAAATCAAAGATGGCCAATCATTTTCTGAAATAAAAAATACATGTCTACATACAAAAAAAGTGAATTATGCCCTAAAATGTGAAATTTTCAACCGTAACAAAAATCATTAAATGGCCATAATTTTTCAAATCGTAGCTATATCGACTTTAAAAAAATATGATTAAAAAGCTGTATGCGTATAGATTCTGAAAATATAATATATGTCTATAGTGTATATAGAAAAATCGTTAGAAAAAAAATGAAAACAGCTTGGCGGAGCAGCCAAAATTCATTGTAAAATAAGGACAACATAATCGATTTTTACAAATTGACCAATCTTTTTACTAGTAAATATATAGATTTGATCAAATTAAATAGATAATGATTTTAAATGTTTTCTTTTGTTAAAAATCTATCGTTTTTACCCTTAGTACAAGTATAAAAAAATGACATTAGTCATATTTGATCTTATAGCTGAGCGGGCTCTGCTGACTATTTAAGTGAATCAAACGTCTGTAATTAAAGTGACAACATATAACTATGCTAAAAGCTTAGCTAAAAGTATTTATTAAATAATGTAAAGGTGACTGCACCATTGATTAACACTTTAAGAGTTAGCCCTAATAGCAGGACGCAAAGAATTGTTTTCTTAAATGTCGCCATTTTTTACGTCGGATAGTATGGTTTTGCCAGAAATAGAGTTCCAAAATATCTTAATTGTAAGTTTTATGAGTTATAGGCCAAAATAGTAGCTTATATCTGTTTGTTCAGAGTGCTGATAATTTGGTGCAGTGCTATCATTCGAGTCACTGCCCCTATCTCATCATTTCCCTAGCCTTTTCTGGATTATATTGGGGTCGGCTCTCAGCCTAACCGGATTCAGCTGGATACCAGTGTTTTATGTTAAGCGACTGCCTATCAGACCTTCACAACTTAGTAACTGGGCGATACGATGCCTCTTGTTTAGGCTGGTCAGACTTTCTAGTTTGGCTACCCGTAACGACTGTCAAAGTTCCACGAATGACAACCGCTGCCCCTATATTGTTTATTAAATACTTTGCCGTCCGCAGTCACACAATTCCAATCACTTAAGTTCCCGCTGAGAGCATCTTTATCTTTATTTATTTATCTTAACATCATGGGTACATGTTTACCCTGGGTAAAGTACAATCTTAAATAGAGAAAGGTGTCTGAGATAGAATAGACACCCCAGACCGCCGCACTTCTTTTTACACCTGCACCGGATCATTTCCACTCAGACGTCGAAAACCACTGTACTGGCAAGTCTCTCCATGTATGTTAACAGTAATATAACCGACCTTACTCTATCCCTTTTTAGATGGATCAGGTGGATTCGGTGAAAAATTTTTCTCAAAAAGAGATGCAGGGCAGCTTTTCAATAATAGCGAAAGCCTCGCTAATCCTTTTCTCATATGCTGCCAGAAACTCTTTTGCGACAGTTTGAAAAGCATTCCATGTCTCCGTTGCGCTTTTTTTCTCCACCGTTCAAATAAGTCACAGTGTCACAGCTTTTTTACAGGACCATCACACTGGTGGTTCTGTAAATAATCCTCATCCTATTTTAGTCCTGGGAAGTATATAGCGGATGAAAGAAAATAATTCTAAGTATTTTTAATGGAGAGTACTTGATACCTTGTGGCAAGGAAGGTACTGGTGGGGTTTTCCAGTGCCTACATTACCCACAGCTCCTCTAGCTCAGGCACTCGTCTATACCAAAACGACTGCTAACGAGACGTCAGTATCGACAGTACGTGTACGTATCATTACTTAGGCAAAACTCTGACTACTGCGTTATTCCTATCATCCTGTTGTTCGCCACTTGGTATCCGCCGTTATATAAAAATCTTTTTACAAGACCCCTTTAAGCTAGTCTTGCCTCTGTTTTACGCTTTTCCATGGTGTCACAACTCACAATGTAACTTGTTTTTTAATTGTGAAGGGGAAAAGGGTTTCTGGCAGCATATGAGGGACGGATTAGCGAGGCTTTCACTATTATTCGCGGGCCAGTTAGTCTAGAGGCTAGTGACCCTGACTGCTAAGTCGGAGGTCGTGGCTACGATGCCAACCAGAACAAACTTTGCGTGATGAGCATTGTTTGTCCTGTGTCTGATTGTAATTTATCTATAATATGTACGTATTTATAATTATATAAGTATGAAGACCAGTTACTTCTAGTCTGTTATAGTATAGCTCTGCTAAGTTTGAGATCAGATGGAATGAGTTGTCACAGGATATTATTGAAAAGTTTATAAGATAGTAAGAAGTGTTTATTTCTGGTCTTGCACATTTTGCTAAGTAAATGAAACCTAAAATATCTGTTTATTAAAGATATTCGTTAACTAGAAAATGGTGTCTTACAAAAGCTGCCCTGCACCAACATTTCTTGAGCAGTATTCCAAAACTGTTCCAGTATGGGATCAGATGTCTGGAAATCCACCTGATTTTTCTGATTGGGGACGGAGTAAGGTCAGTGACAACTGTCATCCTACATGGACAGACTTGCCAGTGGTTTTCAACCTATATAGAAATGGTCCAGTGCAGATGTAATAAGAAGTGCGGCGGTCTGAAATGTCGAACAACTCTTTGCGTCCTGCTATTGGTGCTAACTCTTAAAGTGTTTATCATTGGTGCAGTCACCTTTTACATTATTTTATAAGTAAGTACGTTTAGCATAGTTATATGTTGTTACTTTAATTACAGACGTTTAAGTCACTCAAACTAGTCAACAGAGCCCGCTCAGCTATAAGATCAAATATGACTAATGTCATTTTTTTATACTTGTACTAAGGGTAAAAACGATAGATTTTTAACAAAAAAAACATTTAAATTCATTATCTATTTAATTTGATCAAATCTCTATATTTACTAATAAAAAGATTGGTCAATTTGTAAAAATCGATTTTGTTGTCCTTATTTTACAATGTATTTTGGCTGCTCCGCCAAGCTGTTTTCATTTTTTTTCTAACGATTTTTCTATATACACTATAGACATATATTATATTTTCAGAATCTATACGCATACAGCTTTTTAATCATATTTTTTTAAATAAAAAGAACCTAAGCACAGATGCGAGGTCAACGGTCGTGCTAATATTCTATTAGAAAAATAATGGCCAAGTATTGTTTATCAGTTTAATTGGTAAAATAACTACAATTTACTAATACATTTTTGAATGTAAATGGCAAATGATTTACAAAGTCGATATAGCTACGATTTGAAAAATTATGGCCATTTAATGATTTTTGTTATGGTTGAAATTTTCACATTTTAGGGCATAATTCACTTTTTTTGTATGTAGACATGTATTTTTTATTTCAGAAAACGATTGGCCATCTTTGATTTATCCGAAAATGATACCCCACTTGCCATAGTAACGATAAATTAGAAGTTATGACGACAAACAGAGCGCGCGGCAGAAGAGAACTTCAACCCCTCCCCCTCCCCCTCAGAGGGGTGCCTCCGATTGCCTCCCGGGCGATTTTCACTCTAACCCACCTAACTAACAGCTTTAATGCAAAAAAATATTGCTTTTGGCTTATAACGCCCCCACTAAGATAATTAAAAGTAAATATAATGAATTCCCAGAAACCTCTATTTTCTTTTTAAACTTTTTCTCTGAGATATGATAACTTATTTTTTATACTTTCATGGAGACTGCATTTAGAGCTCTAATTTAGTTCCGAGATTGTTATCACATGTTCAGCAGCATTAAAAAGATTACTCGTCAAGTTAATACCATCGCGTGCGCAAACAATGCCGTGTGGCCCACATAGAAGCAGATAGGCGTGAAGATAGATGGTGCTATCTCGTCAGCACGGCACCAGTTCCACATAAACAAACAAAAAGACTTTCCCTCTTAATTACATCACATCTATCACGTACCTTACCCACCTAAGCGAAGGTTCAATGAATTCTAAAATGAAAAAACTTAGCCCATTTATATTCAACGAAAATTTCAGTATGAAAAGTTAAACATAATCGCGTCTCGTGTCCTGAAGTTGATTCAGGTCATACCCAATGGAATTTCATAAATAAAATCTTATTTCGCAAAACGCGACTGCCGCCTAATGAGGGACGCAATTATAAACCTCAGCCTCTTATCCTTAATAGGGATCAGAGCTATTTCATAATTATGACGATCTGATTTTACTTTGTAATTTATTGAGAACTGATTGGGCTTTAGTAGTATATTTAGCTCAGGCCTACTAGATGTAGGGTGTCGAAATTGTTGACTGATAAATGTGCGTGTGTATGTTATTTCAAGGTGACTTTAATTCCAACCGCGCGTACTCGATCAAATATTCAGTGGATCACAGTGTAATGTAAGATTACTCGAGTTGATGTTTCTAGGTTGCGCGGCGCACTTCAATTTTCATCCGCAGGGATGTAGTAAACGACTACCGGCTTTCTTTGCTTCGACCCTCTGCATCATTTATAATCATAACTCCTCCAACGAACACTTTAACTTCGCACCTCGCGGAGCTCTCGTCTCGATGCGAGAAAACTGGAGAAAAACATTTTCGTGTGAGGCTTTTGTGCCACTCACGTCTTTGAGTTCTAACTTTTCACAAAACATAATTATGCAGAAATGTGTGACCTACCTAAGCGGGTAGCAAGTTTATGCATTTAAGTTTTGGCAGCGGTGTTCACCAAAACCCTTTATTTATCTTCGTTTCACTGTCATTATTCTATTCTCGGTAAGCATCCAATATAACTTTTATTGGCGAATCGCTGGGCGTGCGTGTGGGGTCACTCGCTGAATGTCGAAGGTATTTCCGTGCCTGAATGAATCATAATGGGTATCAGAGGTAAAATCGTATCGATGATTCCTGTAGTTAACCTATAACCAAAAGGAACGCTTAATTCAACCTACATATGAAAGGCTTACAGTGTAAAGCAGCACCCTGTTCTCATCTCATCTAAGTTAAAACAAACACGGGCAATAAGTTACAGGACTTGTAATGAAATTCCCGGGCTTCGTTTGATTAAAATAAGTCCGGGATGTCGGTCTCGTTCCTGCAGTGAGTTCAAGCAATTGCGTTATTGGAACGCAATTTGTGCCAATTTAAAAATCGAGGAAATCGCTCGGTCGGAAAAGTACTTGATTGTGTGCACAGATTGTATGTATGTGCATGCTTGTATGTATGTGTTTGTATCAAGTGTTAGCTTTAGATACTGTTTGTAAATGGAATAAGACAAAAGTTTCAGTTTTTAAGGAATTTAACTTTGAAATTACATATTAAAGTTATGCATAGTGAGTTCCCACCAAAAGAATATCAAAGAACGTACACAAGTACACTCGTCACGTATACAATTGATCAAATATTACCAAGGGAATGTTTTTTCAAATATTCCTAAAAGCAAAGTTGTGTTGGCGGTCGTACCTACGATATATTATTGTTAATGTTTACTGTAAACAATGCTCGTTAGGTTTTTGTAACCTACACATAAACTACCATCAGCTGTAGCGAAATATGCCTACATTTTATGTGCCTTTTGTGTTTTTTACTGTTTTTTTTTTTAATGAAACTTCTGTCTGACTGGTGACCGAAATTTAAGCCCGTAATTATACTCCTGATAACAATCTATTTTCCCAAAGCGGTCCCTAATCACCATACACTCTAAATATATTCGAAATCAAAATATTCAACCTTATTTAAACATTTTAGCGTCTTTGTAAAAATCTGCCTTGTTTTAATTGAAATTAGCAGCTGTCATCCTATTACTAACGTGTGACAGTTAACCGAATGGACCGAATTGGTTTCTTCTCGACGGAGTTATGAAAAACTCATTACCTAACCTTTACTGAGAGGTTATGAACTGAATTACAATATTTTGCTCCTCCTTGTCGCAAAAATGACAAGCAAGTTACGTAACGTAACGTATACTTACAATATTATATTGTGCTCAAATCCAGGCCTAAGTAGGACTTTTTGTGTTCTCATTTTTGGCCTCCATAAAACAGTGTTGTCACAGTTTATGCGTTCACATAAAAATATTGTTAGAAGCTAGAACATATTTACTTAAATTATACCTAGTGATGATACTCGAAGTTCCTTACTCAAGGCCTTTTTTCGAGATCGCTGCAAAACTTATTATACTGAAACAATGTAGGATACGTTAGGTTAATCTTAATATGAAAATATTTTGTGTACAATCTTCGTACAAGTAGAGAATATGAATGAAGGGTGGATCGTCTGCCGGAGTGATGAAGACGGCGCCGCGTACACGATTCATGCCGTATGTAATTATGCTTTCGTATGAAAGAACTGCTATTCTCTTAACAGCTTCCGCGGACATCAAAGTCAATTTATTTTTTATCTTTTCAGGTCAATTACACATCAACCTAGTCTGATGAACGAGGCTTCCATTCCATTGATTTAAGGTAAGCTCTACACATTTCATTAAGTGGCACTTATCAATACCGCCGTCATTCTGTGTGATTCAATGTAGTAATCTATACTTCTATACTAATATTATAAAGAGGTAAAATTTGTAAGTTTGTAGGTTTGTAAGTTTGTATGTAGGGCGTAATCTCTGGAACTACTGGTCCGATTTGAAAAATTCTTTCAGTGTTAGATAGCCCATTTATCGAGGAATGCTATAGGCTATATACCATCTCGACTACGACCCACGGGAGCGGAGCAGTAACGAGAAAAAATGCGGGTGAAGCCGCAGGGGACAGCTAGTGATTTAATAAGCTAAAGGTCGGTTTAGCGGTAGGTAAACAGTTATGCTAAGGATGGATATTTTTTAAATACGTCTTCGAATCTACAAAGAAATGAATCATATTTATTTTAAAACGTGACGATTGAGTACCAATGCAGTAGGAAAATACATAATATAAAAGAACAAACTCACATATACCTAAATTCGATTATCTACAAATTAAAGACAAATTCTGTAAATTTGTTCATTATATTTTTTTCCTTGAGTGATCTCATCCATTTCTAAACAATTTGAGTAATCGAAAACACACAGCAATGACAGCTGTCCACTGGGAGTAGTCCTGGTAAATTAATTACAATCGATTACGAGAACTTCAAGTAACATTCGTTTTGTTTCAAGATACAAGTATAATCTGAATCTCACAATATTTCCAAAATACCGTTCTCAAGAAACAATTCATAATTTAAGCGCCTACCAAAGCTTCAGCTTCAAAAAGGTATATTTTAATCTTTCCTCGGATCGAAGTTTTAATCACCGTACAGTCGGCGATGAAAATATGTACCGCGGTTACGCCAAGCCTGTTACATGTTTTACTGTGTTGTTATTACCCGCACGCGGTGTCAATGATGAATTTTAAGGGCGTTAAATACAGTTTATGCGATGTTCGACTGTACTTGACTGCTGTATTGTTTGAAAATGAGTTCAATACGAAAGGAAATGTTTTATAATTCCTATTGTCATGTAAGTAGTCTTGATACATTACTGGCGCAGTAATATGTTACACTTCATGAGGTTGTATACCTGCATTTTTTACGTTCTCTCGCAGTTTATCTAAGAATCCTGGACTTATTTAATACATCTCCCTAGCCTTTTCCCAATCGTGTTGGGGTCGGCTGCCAGCCTAACCGGATTCAGCTGGATACCGGTGTTTTACGTGGAGCGACTGCCTACCTGACCTCCACAACCCAGTAACTGGGCGACACGATACCTCTTGGTTAGTCTGGTCATAGTTTCTGGCTAACCAGTAACGACTGTTAAAGTTCTACGAATGACAACCGGGACCAACGGCTTTACGTGCTTTCCGAGGCACGGGATGTCAGTGATGTCTAAGATAAACTTTAGAAAGTACATATGAATTGAAAAAGTCACATTGGTACTTGCCCGGATTCGAACCCACAACCTCTTACACGAGAGGCGGGCGCCTTATCCACTGAGCCATCACGACACTGGACTTATTTAATACAAATCTAAAATCAGTAATCCACCTTAAGCAGGCGTGGTGATCAATGCTTGTGCCTTCTCTAAATGAGAAGCGGCCTTTTCCCTGCAGTGCAGCAATGATAGACTGGTTGTATTTATACCTACGACAATAATTTTAAATAACACCGATTAGTTAAAATCGTTAACATTTTCAGGAGTCATGGAAAATGTTAACTTCAAACACCATGTAATTTACAAAGTCTCACGCGAAGCGTTTGCAGTTTGCTGGGTATGGCAATTAATGTTATATTAAGGGCTCAACTCAAAGTATGCGTTACAAAGGCGTCGCTTATAAATATTTCATCAATCATCATTAGAAGCTAGACGTAAAACTTAGCGATTGTGCGCACGTAACAAATGTACTTTACCCACACGAAACTTTGAATAAGTTATTGTGATTGTTGGGGCATATTTAATAAGTCGATTTTATGCCTACTTTTTACCCGACTACTCCCAAAGCCACAAGGAGTATGATTTTTCATATACATATGTATAATTTAACTGTTTGCTACATCTATAGATGAGATCATTAAGATTTAACCTTAGAACTTATTACGTTGAATTTTAAGGCCATGTAACGTGAATGACATTTGAATCTTGGTGAACTGTGTATGTGTATAGTTATTGACATTGTCACTAATTAACGGTGTCAATAACTTGTTCATGTTTGGGTAAATTAGGGTGTTCACCAATTTTTTATAGTCTGTAAAAGTCTGATGAATTAATGGTCTTTTTTACAGATTGATATTTAACAGTTTTTCCATTGGAAAAACTCACGGATGAAACACCTGCGATCAGTTTTCGCCATTGAAGGTTTAGAATGCGAGTAACTAGAAGTAGCATTTCTCTTCTGGTGTTCAACTAAATCGTTACAGCAATTCATTACAGAAAAATCCTGACCGTTTTCCTTAATCGATATGAAACTACTATCTAAAATGCTGAGTGTCCGGGAACGGTCAGAGAGAATATTGTGTAACATTTACGTGAATGAACTGCCGGGTTGCCAAGTCATATTATTATCCTGGTATCCCCCATGCGTACGCCATTGTTCCGAACTCATCGCCGCCGAAGGCAAAAGGATCGGGACCGAGATGTACAACTGTCACTATTATACTTGATGCCTTCCTTCATCACCTCTGAGTTCCGACCTACTTTCATGCCAACCCTAGCGGTCATCTACCTGTACTTGCCATAGGTATACCATAAAGTTTACGTCCATAGTTTTAACGAAACCGCAAGGTTGACCTTCGAAATCCCACGAGTACATACTTCGTCCTAATTACTGTACTTATACGTTGTGAACAATGTTTGCCTAATTTAGTAATTTCGCTTCGCTATTCTGGCTAAACGAATATTTGCACATCACTAGTGCAAAGTTTGGGAACTGAAAATTGAGCATTGGTAAATTTTGATTCGCAGTAAATAGGCAAAGCTGTGATTCACTGTTATATAAGTTTCAGAATCCCTTTAAACATGAATTGTTGGTATCGCTTTAAATACTTAGTTAATAAAATGTTGCCAAAATAGACTGATCGTAAATGAATTTGAAAGGCCGAAGCAATTCATGCACTTAACCTAATCACGTCGCTTTATAAAAAGGAATATTGATGAGAAAATCACAATAATCTTGAGTAACAATGGCATTTTTGAAAGCAGTGTTTCGGCTCTTCTATTTCCCTTTGACAGTCTTATAATACACTAGCTTTTGCCCGCAGCTTCGCTCGCGTTAAAAAGAGACAAAAAGTAGCCTATGTTACTCTCCATCCCTTCAACTATCTCCACTTAAAAAATCACGTCAATTCGTCGCTCCGTTTTGCCGTGAAAGAAAGACAAACATACAGACAGACAGCCACACTTTCCCATTTATAATATTAGTATTGATTAGAATGAATGTTCTATCTATAGAACGGTGAATCTGACTAGTTTAATAAATAACAAAAATATAGTTCAAGCTTAAATATTAGTACTTACATTACAAACTAAATCGTGGCTTCAAATAAGTCTTCTGCGTCGTCGTCGGTAGCTAGAAGTGCTCAAGACATTCTGGCCAAGATAAAAGCCAGCGCTTGGGTCAAGGATAAAAGTCAACCAGTTTTTTTTTTTCAAATGATTTTGCAATCGAAAACTTCATGAACCTGTTGTTGAATCTTAAGATTTATCCTACTGTACTTAAGTTATTCATAGACGTTTATTGTTTAATAAGCTCACGTAAGTTTACAAATTACTTACAAGTTGAGTGTCAGATAAAATCTTAATTTCTTATTAAGTCCTTTATGTCTAGTACTTAATTAGCTTTTCAAGACCATGTAGGTAGATATTTATATTCAGAGTAAAAATTGGCTCATTCATGACAAATTACAGTATTGTTGAATAGTCTATGTATACAGCTTTTCCAAATTTATAATTAACAATTGTATAGTTAATTTTGTTACAAAGTGTGAAGCACTGACCAATCACAGTCACCATTTTCTTAATTCTGAAAATTTTCACCGCTAACTTCGTGAATTTCACATAAGGTGACCAATTATTGAAGGGGCCTGAGGAAAACTTATGAACAAAGAACCTATTTATGAATTCTTAAGTTTGTTGGCCTTAAAACTTGTACGATTAAAACTCCTGTTCATAATTTATGCATAGATTTTGCAACGAAAGACCCCACAAGTATCAACCAGCCCTGCCACGTTTACCGAAGGAGTTTTTGGTGTTGAAACTAAATTAAACACGCCAATTTTTCGCCTAAAACAATTTGAGAACACCACAACTCTTAAGTTGGTTGTTTTAAATTTCAGGGTCTCTACTACTACTAGCTTAAGAAACTCTTTGGTCGCAAACTTGTATACTTTTACATCCGACTTTATCCGCTATCGAAATCCAAGTTTGAGAATTCATTTTAGGGTAAATCGACAGCGAAAAATTGTTGAAAACTTTCTCATCAAAGTTGAAGGAACTATTTACGGTTTGGTTTAAGATTTTTTTTGTTTTTACCAACTTTGTACTTACTTACTATATTATTATTGTAATAACCATTTTGTATACAATAATAATTGAGTACTAATTAAAACCATATAACTAGAAGACCTTTTCCCAGCAATGGGAATGGGTCAGTATAGTTTGAATAAAAAAAGAACTTGAACGCTCTCTATGTCGTTCATATTTAAAAAATAGAATATCATCAAAACAATCTATGCTTATACTTCATTCAACTCATGGTTCTGAATTACCATAATAATATATGTTTCAAACAAATCTTTCATTCAACGTAGTCTGGTATACCGCCGTTTACCCGAATTTTATTTGCCATAATATCATTTGCCATAATAGTCAACAGCCATAATATCATACGACATAATACTCATTTGCCCTACTCTCATTTGCCATATTAGTCACTTGCCAGAATCATTGTTTCCCATAAAGTCACTTGCCATAACATCATTTGCCATAATCATTGTAAGCCCTAATTATCACATGTCCTAATTATCAGATGCCATAATTATGATATGCCATAACATAATTTGCCATCGACATCGGGTGTGTAACGGTTGTTTATATCAAGAGAAATTGGATGCAATTGGAACTTTAGGGCACCCCGACTCGGACAGGTTAGGTTAGAAGGGGATGGCGGGGTCGTGTGAGCGAGCGAAGCGAGCGAATAGACCCCGCCATCCCCTTCGTGGTTATTTTTTTATAAACCACACAAAAGTAGGAGCCCCGCGAAGCGGGGCTCCGTCGACCTAGCCCACCATCAACCATGCACAGAAAAAAACCCATTACGGGGCTTAAATATTTGTCTAATACTTGTTATGCCATTTAAATATTATGCCATTTAAATATTATGTCTAACAATTATTATGGCACATAAAAATATGGCAAACAATACTTATGCCATTCGTATCTTATGGTATCTGAAATTCGGGCAATTAAAAGTATGTCATATGTCTTTTAGGGCAAATGAAACATTCGGGCAAATGAAATTCGGGTAAATGAAATTCGGGTAAATGAAATTCGGGAAAATGATGATTATGGCATATAATCTTCGGGCAAACAATAGACAACCAACGTAGTCTACCCGAATTTCTGATCAAAATTCTCAATGAATCCCGCAATATTATTTTTTGGTTTCATGTATCAGAAATGGATTTTTCGCAGAATCTCGCAATATTATTTTTTGGTTTCATGTATCAGAAATGGATTTTTCGCAGAATCTTAAGCGCTGCTGGTAGAAGAACAAAGGCTCAAGCCCATCTACACTGTAAAAACAAGCCCTTGAATCACCTTTGTATTCACATTATAACGCCCCAAATAGCCTATTGTTGTTTGCAATAAAGCCACTTTCCTAATAAGTTTTATTGAGTGCCTTTCTTTATTCTTTTTAACCTATACTTCGGCCTTCGTAGGTCCTTCATTATTTCCATGCTCGCATTAAGTTTGTGGTAATATTATGTGGTAAAAATAACCGCTGTTTTCCCTTGAAGTTTGCTGTGCCCATGTCATTTGATGATTTGAATTTTATTAATAGTAATTGCCTCGCTAGGGTGTAGCCCACCTTTCTAAGAAACTTAGTATCATTCTGCGTCACTCATTCATCAAAACATACGAGCATACCTATACATACTAAACATTAATTTATTAAAATTAGATCAGCCCACAATGTCTTGGTATTTAATGGAGGGCTTTCTTTACTTCACTAGTTAAGTGCAAGGGGTTTTTTTTTGGATAAAATCTTTTAGATCCATACTCATATTATTATCAAAGATATGCACAAATAATTCATGCACATTCCCTTTTCTTACAACTAAAAATAAATATTTAACAAGTATTGGTACCTATATTATTCCGCGGCATCCGGCCTCGCCAAACAAGAGGAGCGCCGCTTTGACGCCGGATGCGAGAGTATCGGCGCACGCGCTGCCCATTCTAAAGTTCGATCCACAAACGTCAATCCATCAATGTCCGTCTTTCTTTGCGCCGGAAAGAGATACTGAATTCGTAGCAAATTAAAATTTATTTTCTATACAAACAAATCCTTAATATGTTGAGTAAAGGCGTGCGTTGGTTATGAAAAGCCATGATGGTGTTACTATCAGTAATGTATGGAAGCCCCTGCATTGTGCTGTCTGCCTTGTGCATACATTATGCTTGTCTGAATATAATGTAACAATAGAGCCCAATTTTAGGAAGTTGTAATATATTTTATCGATGTCTATGTCCGTACACGTCGTTACTACCCATAGTCTACTATAGCATATACAGGGTGTCCCAAGGCTATGTATGCCACATGGAGGGAAAGTACCTCAAATATTGTAGATAGAACATTTTACCGAAAGAAGGCATTATTGCAATTTTAAAAACAATTTAAACTGCATTCATAGATATTTAAATAGTTAAATGGTTGGGCCGGGAATCGAACTTGTTCTACGAGAAAAAATAATCACCCTGTAGTTTTATCACACCAATCGAAAGGTTTCATCATAAGGATCATTTTTTGGTAAATAACATAGTGTCACAAATAAAAGGAAGACCGTGAATTTTAACATTTGATGTGAAATTTTGTTCAGAAAAGTTAAAAGCTTTCATTGCCGTAAGGACATACAATTGACAATCATAATTACTTATTACTAATTCACTTACCCACTTGAGTAGTACGCATCATTTAAATAAATAAATATCCACCACAACAATGCCAAAAAATCGTCAGGGAACGAAATAATCAAAAGTCATCACTTTGTATTCAAGAAGAAGGAACTCATTTTGAGCATTTGAAAAATTGACTAATTTTGTATTAAAAAATGTTAAAATTCATGGTCTTTCTTTTATTTTTGACACTATGTTATTTAGCAAAAAATAATCCTTGTGATGAAACCTTTCGATCGGTAGGATAAAACTACAGGCTGATTAATTTTTTCGAGTAACAGGTTCGATTCCCGGTTCAACAATGTATTTATTTAAATATCTATGACTACAGTTTAAAATGTTTTTAAAATTGAAATAATGTCTTCTTTCAGTAAAATGTTCTATCTACAATATTTAAGGTACTTTCCCTCCATGTGGCATAGCCGTGTATACTAGCACTTACCTCATAGACTTACTTAAAAAACCAATTGCTTTGTCTTTGAAAATAATGTTTAATGTTTGCAATATCATAACATAGGTATTCTTTTAAACAGTTATTCAGAGGAAATACATATATCACGATGTCTACTGATAGCGAGTCGGAAGATCAGTGTCCTTACATCAGGATAAGAAACAAACAGCACGACTTGACATTGATCTGTTGAGTCAAGTCGCCTGCGACCCGCACTCGCCCGCCCGATAAGGATAGAAGTGCGTGCCACTTGGCTATAAATAAACTAGATAAAATACTGGTTACTGCTGCTAATTACCATTTAAAAATGGCCTTGAAACTTTGTTAGACTGTCTGGAGAATTTCACAGCAAAAACTGTTAAGTCACACTCCGTTAATTTAATTACACTTACTCTCAAACTACTAGAACGGAGGTACGTGTGGTTAGTTATTTAATCGAATTATAGCAAAACTATACTTCGGCTATATCTTAAGTAAACTTTACGTGTCATTTTATACAAGCGGAGTAGTTATCGTTTACTGAGTATTTGTCGTCTCGTTTACTCATTTACACTTCAAGGAGCTAAAAAGGGATGAGAGAGTCGTACTTATGTGTATTAGTAAAGGGCTCCTTAGATCGAGTTGCTCTCTCGTTATCCATTTTAGGTGTCGGCGCCTGTGGACTGTCGGCCCAATAAGGAAACCATTGCTATTTATTCTGATGTTTATTAATGTTTTTCTTGAAAAATCTTTTATTATTACTCCGCTTCTGTTTTCTAATACATTATTCAAGTCGAAAGTTGCAAGAATGACTTAATGGTTAGTGATCAAGTGACTAAGCGTCTATTTCTAGTTCACAATGCCACTTTGATCCAGAAACAGACCGAAACAAAGTTATTTTCACCGCTGATCCTTTAATGAACTTGCGGGTAATGTGTGACTCATCAACTAATTTAAGTTGCTTTGTACGTACACATAATTTATACAGAATACAATATAATATTAATTGTTAAAGCTTGTTATAATCGCTTGAATGTTGCTTGATTAAGTCCGTATAGGTAATTGGTCACATAAAGCGCACGCAACCGTATGGGGACAACAATAATTTTGATGTGTTTAGGCCAACGCACACGCTGTGAGAAGCTTCTGTGCGTTGGTTAACAATTAAAGCCAATTACAGTGCATCGACGCGCGCGAAGACTCGTATCATAATATCGTTTAATCAATTTGATCGCGAGCAACTGAACCGGGGTCATTGACATCAACTAGCGTTTCTTGTTACGTTTAGTTGCTAACGTTAAGCTACAGTTGCATTTGTTAGTTGTACAATAGGACTAGGTACTCCGAATTAATCCTTTTGATTGGTGTTGAGATAATCTATGACGGGTTGAAACATAAAATGGTCGGCCCGGTATTTGGGTCGCGGTGATTGCTCCAACGCCCAGATTCCCAGGAACAATGCTCTGTCCCACTCATCAGTGGCCTTTTGTCTTGATACACGTCCCATCTATTTGCACGAGTAGATTAACTTTGATATAGTTACATTATAATATTACGTAGTTTTACAATGGTGCCGATTCTCTTGTGCACCAACTATCGTAAATTTAAGTTAAGTGCATCTTTCTCTTTCCATTTCTTAAAGAAAAGGACAGAAGATACATTTTAGTTTAATCCTGTCAAATTAGACAGCGCCTGATGACAATTGACGTATATTTAGACGCCATGTTTTTAAATTGCTTCTAAATTATCTATGGAGTGTCTAAATTTGACAGGACTTAACTAATATTTGATCTTCTGTCCTTTTCTTAATTAAACGGAAAGAGAAAGATGCATTTAACTTAAATTTACGATAGTTTGTGCACAAGAGAATCGGCACCATTGACATAGTTGGAACGGCAACAAAGCATTCGTGTTTATTTATTAGATTTTGTATTAACATGCGACATGAATATACTTTTTTAACGTCACGTTGCATTAAAAGTAAAGTCAAACAGAGTATGGCCAGTGACTCGCGAAATACCGTTTGGCTTAATCCAAATAGAAGCAACTAACGTTATGCGAATGCGAAACTGCGAATACTAATCCTGGGACCTGAAGTCATCGTTTTGAAAAATGTCCTGAGTTTAATTTGCATACAATAGGCGGTGGTGAACGGCGCAGGACGAGGCACGCTCCTCCGTGTTCGTAGGAATTACGCATTTTACTTAAAAGTCACGTGACAATTTCCCACACATTGTGCTCTCAAACGTAAGCTTTGCCGACGGAAAGAAAGAATTTAATTTGCTGAGACAGGCAGGCAAATTGATTTCCTCTTTGTTACTTTTTTGGGCGCCTTCGCCTTTTTAAAACACGCATAAAACGCGGCTTGTTTTATCTCAGGCAATTTTCTCATAGATGTTCTGTAAAAAATTTGGTCGTTATATTTACCGAAATATATATTATCAGAAATACCAAAATTATGTAAAAGGAATTTACAATATTCCTTACCAAAAATGTTCTCTGGGTCGTTCCTTAAAGGAAAGGTCACGAAAACAGGTCCTGCCAAACTGCCACCGGGCAAATAAGTAACATGGTTTTAAAACTTGTTCATTTTAATTAACAACGAGATCTGTAATTATTTATAATTAGCGGCGTAAAAATAAAATAAGAGGCATTTCTTAACACGCTGTTAATATTGTACATTTAAACTCACACAATATAGCTTACACAGCTATTTCACGGGGCCTTGCTACTGGATGTTTCTCGCATTTCATTTTATTGTGTGTGATGTAATAAAGGAAATAAACGTATGCAATATTCGTGCTGCTATTAAGCCTGTATTCAGCAGTGATCCCGCCTCAAATTGAGCCAAATAACTGTATTCTTTTATGATATAATCTTTTCCTGTTTCCGTAGTCGCTTTGTTGATCTTTTGTTGACGAAGTTTATGAAAGAAGATGGAGGAAATTTGTGCATTGTAACCGATTTTCATATTGTTTTAGTGTGGAGAGTAATAGTACTCCACAAAAATATATCGCTACTTTTTAATCTACACCTTTTTACAGTAATCAACTATCATGCGGACGAATCACTGGCAAAAGCTTGTTAAACTATAAAACAAACACGGTCGTTGGAACCAGAAACTTGTTAAAGAAATGAGAATTCCACTTTATGGAAATGTAGCCACCGTGAGTTTCTTCAGAAAGTTGTTTATAGACAGTAAAATACAACATAACTAAGGCTAAAAATAATAAAGAGAACAGTTTTTTTTTTTCTAGAAAGAATAAACGAAATAGAAGAGCGAGCAACGCTCCCGCGTCTACGTATATTGTTTCCCCTAAATATTTCACTACAGTTGTTCAGAAGTCCCCTAAGCCATTGAAGAGGATGTATGTTTATTAGCACTGGATTACTTAAGTTTAGTTAGATATGTTTCTTAGACCATTGTTCTCATTGTAACTGGGACCCTAATCTCGCGCTCGGCGAAAATGCTGTATCCTTTGCTTGTGTTTTGTCTTTGTTGTACGAAAACGTCCACAGTACGAAGTTATACTACTCACTACTTACACTCTTGAGTGTATTTTAACGTGTGAGTAGTGAGAGTTGTTTGTGTATATTTATCTGTTGATCCAGCGAGACTAGTTTTAGCTTCTGTAGTTTACGAGGCGTGGTTCGTCATCCTAGCTGTTGCCCGGCGCTTCAACCAGGTCTGCGTTATACGATGGTTCTGCTTTCCTCTCATTAATACCTAGTTATAATAATGTATACAGTTCTTAACTACTTGACTTCTTTGAAAACCCGCTTTTCTCTCGTTTGTGTAACCGAGAAAACATGTATCGTCGTTTTTGATTTCCATCCAAGTTGATTCCAGTTTTAATCCAATAGAAAGATGAACAGCTGTTTACTGTTCAAGTTTTCTTGCACCAAGAGACATTTTATATTTCTAGCAACAGTTCTAAGTTGGTTGACACATCGTATTCAGTTACTAACCTGTAAAGAATTCAAAGCAATAAAAACGATTCGTATTTCTGTGAGTTTTATTAAAGTGCCATGTGGCAGTCGATAACGTAATTAACTTGATAATGATTGTCTCGCAGACAATCAATTCACTTTCGCTAATGCTGTTCGAAGTCCCGTGTGGTACGACAGTGATGAATTACAACCATATAGATACACTGTCTAGATAAGCCTAATTTATTACGCCTTATGTACACCATAGTGATTAAATTGCTCTCAATACTGCACTACTTGGAATGGCGATTCACCGATTAACCTCATCTCGGAAAATATGTCAGGGCCGGTCACACGGGACCACATTCTTTCCTATTCCCATCATTTTTAAGCACACAGCCCGCTTTTATCTAACTTGAGTATGACAACTATACTAGACAAGTTTCAAAGACAAGGATCGTTGAAACTCAAGTTCCTGATTCAGAATGAGGACAAAGTACAAAACAGGGCTTTAAAACTTTGGGTCTGAAAAATCTTGGTGATCCGCACTGCCTTCTGAGCCACTACACTTAAATCTGTTCTCTCTTATTTTATAGGCAAAAGATCGTAAAAAGCAATACAGTTTAAGAACTTGGCGCTCCCCTAAAGGGATCGAGCTTACACCATTGTCTCGATTTAAACCCGCGACATACGATCACGATGCGTTCCGTGTCGTGTCTCATCTATACTCTCCAGGGAAATTGAACAGAACAAGAGCGATTCAATCTGCTAATAGATACGTCTACACAAGCATTGTAAAAAGTAAAAGCAGAAATCTATATAAATTTCAGCTTGCCTCAATATTTTTTAACAGACAATTATGTAGGTGAAAGCGCTTTAGTCCATGTAAGGAGTATTGTGAGAAAATCTTACTTAAAACAATATTGACATAAAATGGCTGGTCACGAACATACTTATAGAAATGGAAACAAAGATTTAGTAGAATTCCATTTTAACATTAATTGGAAAAAAATAAACATTACCTAATACTTTTTTTTTGTAATTCAATTGTCATTTTTTCAATATTTCTGTTCGATGAAGAACTTATTAAACATCGTAAATATTAAATTCGTGACGGTTCCCAAAACCCATAAATCTGACAAAGCTATAAAAAGAAAACGACGATACTTTTCAGATTCGCTTGAATTAAAATTAATTTCATCATCAGTAGGCCACGTCTCATTTCACAAATGGACTTTCAGTCCAGTTATGAAAGGAATGTGAAGTGAACGAGATATTGTTGGAGGCAAATGAGTTGACGACTCGATTGTTAGTGGCCATTTGTAAAAAAATAGGTCGCCATTGTTCGGTTGACGACCTACGCCTTTTATTATTCCTGACCCTATAGTAAACTCAACTTCATTATAATTATATTTAAATATATTTGAAGTAAACAGTAGTGGGAGACGATACCATAGATATTGTTAGTTGATAACCTTGTTGACATGTTAACGAGATGTCGGAACGAATTGCTAAGTAAGCGCGATGAAAGACATGGGCCAGGGGCTACCCGACCGCACCGGGCTATTTCTGTTTCAAGACGTTGACCTGCTCACTATCTGCATTTGGAGATGCATTCATCGTTTTTCAAATGTTGTGTTCCTCATACAACATCCGCATTGATGAAATTGTTTATACGTCTTTTGCATGGGTGGACTGACACTTTTATAAATGTCGTCATTCATATTAGCAACGTCATTACCTTCAAATGTTACAGCAGTAATAAATCAGTTTCATCCCATCAAGGGTCGCCGCCTGAGACCATGTTTGTCTATTGTTTGAATACAATGTACCCCATCTGCAATTGTTTGAAAGAATTTATGGCATACGTTTTTATACCGTGATTTTTTATCCAAATCTATTTGGTTTTCACGTAGGAGTACCTATAGATCCTACTGAAATAAATCTAATATTTTATGAAAATGTTTAGAAGTTTATTCAGTCTATATCGTAAACCATTCAACGGAATTGAATAACTTTGGTACACAGATCATGTCCTGGATTAACGCACGGGATATTTTTACCTGTCCTGTGGGATTTTTGCCAATTTAGGTGGTTTTAGTCCACGTAAGCAAATGTTAATTGGGAATATTTGAAAAGTGCTACAATGTAAATCAACACTGCCTCAACAGTTGTTTGTTTTCATATCAAACGATAATGATTCCAAACTTCCGATTTCTGGAAACGAAGCTGTTAAATTTGAATTTGTTGGGAGTGAGCTAACAATATTTTGGAAGGCCGCGGATTCTTACTTTGTAACGTAGAGGTCGTCCGCTTTTGGTTGCCGCTCGGGTATTGATTTACCCTGCGGCAAAGAACTTTCTGTTATTAATACGAAGTCTATTCAAACTTTAATAACAGTGCTACAGACGGTAAGTGGGTACTTAATTAAACGAATACAGACGAGTAAGAAATCAATAACGACTGGAAGCATGTGCTTAGCCTGTAATTATATGTAGACAACTGACAAAGTTTCCAGACGATTTTCTCCTAATTGAAAAACTTTCTTAAACAACGACGTAATTAGTCCTCGAGCATGTCCTTTCCTGAAAACACTGCTGGTTTGGTCAGAACATGGTTTTGGTTTTTGTTTTACCGGAAATATGGGAAATTCTTTGAACTTTTAAACAACAAATTATTAAAAATATCCTCACTGCATTGAATACTTTTGATGTATGGTGTACAAAGGACGTTTCACTTTGATCTCTAATATTCGTAGTTGTCATGACCATTTTCCCTTTGCGCTGAGCTTTGAACAATTGTCTTTCGTTCTCTATTACCATATTCGTTGATTGCGGACCTCTGTCGGACGTGTCAACTCGAATATTATTCGCATAATCGAATCTCACCGTTGGAGTGTTTCGTTAAATCCTCAGTCCTCAGAATTTCCACAGTCCAGCTCCGTCTATCATACAAACATGAATAATTGAATTTCAACGGTTAACTCAACCCGATTTCCAGTGACCTGCTAAAATTATCTGTTTACTTAACCACCTGGACGCAGACAATTGTTGACTTAGTTTTTTTAAGCTTATTTTTAATGTAACTGGAGTTTAAAATGGTTCTTTGTTGACGCTTTGCATATTTAACGAGTTGACTTAGCCAGTGTTATTCTTGAACTATACTTGTTGTTTAAACATAAAATCTACTTCGAGTGGGTTTTGACTTGATTTAATTATTGCTTGGAATGACTTAATGTATGAAGCAATCGGTCCATATTAAAGTTGTTGGTACTGTATTTAACTTGATGTTACGAAACTCGTTAGTACATAGCTCTCCTTTCTGAACAGGTACTGGGATCAGTTACTGCGGTTAGCACAAAAACAATATGCTATACATTCGCCGCAGTATCCAAATCATAATTCAAGTAACGTAAATGTTGGAAAATATAAAGTTTCCTTTTATTATGTAAGCTTTTATCATCCATACGTATAAGTCTGTTACTCGAAAGTTTTGTAATGTGATCGATCTTCGGCGACCTTGGCTCTTTCTTATTTCTTACTTCAATATCAAGTATTACTGTTCAAATATAGATTCAGTATTTTTTTACTTAGCACGGAGTGTTATTCTTTCCTTTTCTTGGTTGGAATATAGTTTTATCTCTTTATCCCAACGTTATTTCTGTCGTGGAGTCTGTCTTCCTACTGTTTAAATACTTCGTTCGTCTTTGTACTATCTTAAGTACTTCTTCATAATTAAATTGCCCTATGCAATTATTAAGCTTGCATAAAGACGCATAATGTTGGAACATATGACACCTAAGCATGTCGACCACTACCTCCGTGTCCTGACCGAACACTATTGGATTACGTATTAAGAAAACAAAGCGATGTAATTTCAGTTGTGACCGCAACATTTACGACCTGTTGCGCTCCCCTAATAAAACACTAAATTAGTGCTTACCTGTCTTTGTCGAAAGCTTTGCGGATATCCTTTACAATTGGGTATACCGCCGTTTACCCTAATTTTATTTGCCCTAATATCATTTGCCATAATAGTCAACAGCCATAATATCATACGACATAATACTCATTTGCCCTACTCTCATTTGCCATATTAGTCACGTGCCAGAATCATTGTTTCCCATAAAGTCACTTACCATAACATCATTTGCCATAATCATTGTAAGCCCTAATTATCACATGTCCTAATTATCACATGCCATAATTATGATATGCCATAACATAATTTGCCATCGACATCGGGTGTATAACGGTTGTTTATATATATCAAGAGAAATTGGATGCAATTGGGACTTGAGGGCACCCCGACTCGGACAGGTTAGGTTAGAAGGGGATGGCGGGGTCGTGTGAGCGAGCGAAGCGAGCGAATAGACCCCGCCATCCCCTTCGTGGTTATTTTTTTATAAACCACATAGAAGTAGGAGCCCCGCAAAGCGGGGCTCCGTCGACCTAGCCCACCATCAACCATGCACAGAAAAAAAACCATTACGGGGCTTAAATATTTGTCTAATAATTGTTATGCCATTTAAATATTATGCCATTTAAATATTATGTCTAATAATTATTATGGCACATAAAAATATGGCAAACAATACTTATGGCATTCGTATCTTATGGTATCTAAAATTCGGGCAATTAAAAGTATGTCATATGTCTTTTAGGGCAAATGAAACATTCGGGCAAATGAAATTCGGGTAAATGAAATTCGGGAAAATGATGATTATGGCATATAATCTTCAGGCAAACAATAGACAACCTTACAATTGTGCTTCACATTATAGGGAATTGCGTAAAAAAATCTGTAAAACCGTACTTACAGTGGCTATAGTCACAGATTTATTTGTTCAGGAAATAGATGTCGTCAGCATTGTAAAAAAAAGTCTTTTAAATAAATGAATAGCAGTTCGAACTTCGAAGAATAGTCCTTTTGGTCTTATAACATATAAGTTTGTTATGAAGGAAGTACAGCAGAAAAATCTACTGCTAACTGACATACGACAATAACAGGACGCATTCAATTTACCAGCTTGGATGTGCTCAAACCCTAGGCACAGACAAATAGTGAACTGATTGACAGTAGTGTCAACTACCTTGGTGAACTGAAGCGTGACTTACTGTGTAGTGTGAGGTAACTCGATTGGTCCTTGACGGGTGCCACTTGCTCGAGACAATCATCTTGTATTTCCAGATGGTCTATAGTACACATTATGCCATGCGTATTATATCTTTGGATTAACAAAAAATCATCTTAAACACAATCAATTGTTCAGGAATATTATGGTTCGGGCTCAAAACACATCATCAAGTTTACAGAAATGTCTGGCAGACATTACCATCCGTGTCTACGTCTTGTTTGCGTTGTCTCCTCTGGCCTAAATTTTCCAAGTTGTTAATGAAAAAGCTCCGTCGCCCCGCTCGCCGTGTAATTTCACTTCAAAGCTGGCTCCGAGGCCCGTTTGTTATTTTCTGTAATCACAAGCACAGAATATATTATACGCCCTTCCCTTGATGCGTTACTTACTGCCTTATTACATTTCCGTGTGTATCGATCCATTGTCGTTGTCGCTAATTACCCTACAATGGTAGTTTTTACAATGTCCTGTTCTGTCCTCTATTATAATTCTTTGTTATCTCAAAAAGGTAAATTAAAACCAAGTCACATTTTACTAAAGGAATTCCGATTTAGTTAATTGATTCGACGTATGGTTCCATTTACTATCACTCTCACATAGGTTTTTAAGCGTCAATTATTTAGATAGTGGATTATGATCGCATCGCGTGTTGTTTTGATTTCCTCATATTCAAAGAAATGGAGATTCCCAATGTCAATGTCGTTATGATTAATTTTTTCATTAGAATTCTTTGCTACTTGACTACCAATTTTTTGTTGGAGAATATATGGTCTGTAATTAATTTTAAATTGTACTCTTTGCTCATATTACTTTATTGCTCGTTCTGAATTTAATTTCTCTCTCGGTATCTTGCTCAATTTAATTACATTGTTTTTTAAAACAAAGTGTGAGTACGTAAAGTACGTACTTCTTTAGTCGTACAATTTGTTTGTTAAGATATTGCTTACAACTATACACGTATGTAGTTTTGTGATAACTTTACTGAACATTACTTAACTTACATAATTTTAATTATAAATAAAACAACATACATAAATCATACAGTCGTTTATAATCAGAGAATTTCAAATAAAAGGTTTCTCATAATAGGTATATGTATAACATTGTTCTATTTACATTATAGGTATTCACATTATTTGCCTTCAGGGCTACATCAAAAGAGAACTCTGTTTAACGTAAAATTTTACCGCACCGCTTTGAAATAAAAGTAAATCCATAACGACATCGAAAATGTTTTTTTATGCAAAGGTCCGAGTATTTTTGTTTGTCAGTGATTGATGACAGTTCAAAACGACGACGATCCTAAAATAGTGTGGGCCGAATGGTGGCCCGTGGCATAAAAAAATCTGTTCTCACCCAACCTTCGGCAACATTGTACAAGTGACCAAAGAAAGATTTTACTGGAGAAGTCTTATTGTTGCTCTGTCTTTTGTTACAAACCCCCATTCATAAAATAGAAGCATGTGTACTAAATAATTTCCTTTCATCACTCTGCGACTTGACATATTCATGTTTTATATTACGCTGAATTCTTAAAACAAACACAAACACATATTCTCCAACTCAATTAAATTCCCTGAGATTACTAAAGAGTAATGAGCGTTTTCATAATTACTTTTCAAATAACTAATTCATTATGAAGTACGTGGAAACTGCTAAAAAGGACGATTGTATTGATGGTGAGCAGCCGGCTAGGATGACTAAGTCTGAATGTTTATTTAAGAATATTTTAGATAAAATTGTCGCGGTAGGATTATTATCTACGATAAGGTGTGCTCAGCTGATGTGTGTTCGTTGCGAGGGGCGGGATCACACTGACACCGCAGTTCTCGTGCAGTAGTCAGCACTCAGTTACTCAGTCAGTTGTCTCGCCTCGTTGACGCCGGTCGACGCCCCGGCTCTCATATTTTCATATTTGCATGTAACTCGGTATAGTTGAATTAAAGTGTTAAAAACAGTGTCTCTTTGTTAAATAGTTGATTTCTGTGAACGGTACTGTGTTAAGTGAACGTAGATTTTAGTATTTGGACGCACCGTGTTTTTTCTTCTAAAACTGGAACTTAGTTGCACACCGGTTCAAGGTAAAACTTTCAGGTTACACACACTACAATAGATAACTACAGCTGCAGTTTTATCTTATCTTTCATTGATAAATTGTGCAAACGGGTTACTTATTTGAAACTGATTTCATTATGATAATTTTATGGGCTTGAACATCAAAAAAGTTATGGGAAATATTATTTATGCTTATAATCTTGCCATAATTGAACGTTTTTCAATCACACGCCACATGATTAACGTTATAGTATTTATTGGCGTCATAAACATTTAAAAAGGGGTTGAAATATGTGTGTGGAGGGCTATTGATTCGCACCCTAATAAAATTCGCGTATTGAGAGCTGCCCTATTTCATATATTGGGAGGGAACGCTCATTCACCTCGGGTTCTCTTTGGATTGAGATCAGTCAATTCAAAGCGTATACCATTTATAAAATGGACATGTCCAAAATTTTCTTTGCTAACATTTATAACCCCACATCCGTAACAATCTCAAAATAAAGTATAACTAGTACCTGAAGGATTTAAAGCCGACAATAAGAGTCCCACCCAATGTACGGAATCTACATAGGCAAACCGCAAACATAAGACGTATAAATCACAGACCAAAAAAGGGCTGACTTTGCTTATTATCCTCGTGTGCGTGTAATATCATATCACCTTTATGATTATATTACATTAGATACACACAACTTACTCCTCGTCTAGGAAACTACTATCATTATGCAAAGCGTGACTCAACCACGATGATGTACGACAGGTTAATGTTATCATGCATATAGTATACGTGTCTACTATACTGTCCTCTAGAATCCGTAGATTTCTTGGTAGTTAGAAACTGTTGGTTGCTATAACGATAGTAGAAGGCACGCAACTCCGTCACGCACAGCCGACTTCAACCATTCAGCCACAATTCCTGTTTAACGCTGCCAAATCTTTATTAGGCAGCTCTGTCGTATCTGAAATTCTGACTCAGATTTTCAGGGAAAATCAGGAATGCTTACATAATACTAGCTTGCTTTTATGCTACTACAGCGGAGCCTAGGTTTATCTGCGTGAATTTCTAAAGTAATCTCTATGTTAATCCGGGTTAAGAGTACCAAATTTTCAGGGAAATCAGCTTAGCACAAACTTCCTGCGGAGGATTAACGAACAGGCTAGACAAGCACGTGCTATGAGCCTTTACAATCCTCTAGCCTTTTTGTAATTGCTGTTATTACTTTGATATTCAATTACTTACTGTGTAGCATGAATGGGTTTCGTGGTCTACCGTTAGACTACGCAGAAACCTCTTAATTTAAACTTATTCATCAGTGAAAAGGTCTTTGCACTCCCATTCTGTAATGAACGCTTGCTCAACTACATCATCATTCTAATCAACCAGTAATAATAAATAGCTGTTTAGGAGAATCATACTATAAGGATTTAGTATTCTATCAGCAGCTTAGGCAGGAACCTCTTAATTTAAACTTATTCATCAGTGAAAATGTCTTTTTACTCAAAATTTTGGAACCGAAGCTTCCTCAACTACATTATCATTCTAATCAACCAGTAATCAGGCTCCAATCAGTTCGTGTTTACTGAAATGCACTGTATTCAATCCATTCCAATTACATTAGGGTATTTCGGAGGCTCAAATCCCCTTTTCAATTTTACAGTCTCATAACAATTACGTGATGAACATTTTCACCCTTGCCATCGCCATCTAAATTACTTGTTTAATATTCCGTCGTTATCTTTATAGTGGTGTGTGCAACTGTCGGGTATTTTGGATTCATCTTCTGATTTATAAATTGATTGATTTGAAAAAATATTTGTATGTGACAGTTATGATTCATTTTTTTAAAGAAAATTATTTAACGTAGATGTTGTACTGATAGTTAATTTAGTGCTAGAAAGTGGTAAATATTAATCAATGTGGTTGTCTTTTTAAATTGCATATGCCTATGGCATTCTTACATGGCAGCAGAAAACATTATTTAATTTATGAGCGAGTTCCTCTTATTTTGCGGCAAGTGAACGTTCCGGACAGTTAACTTTAACGTTACTTCGTCTTAAATTAAAATTATCACGACAGCTGTTATTATGGATCTTTTGCTAACAATAATGGCTCATTACTCATTATATGCTGTTAGCAAAAAGTTTGATTGATTATTTTCGTTTTTCGTTTTCACTTGTCGATTAAATGCATTCCTCTTTCTAGTGAACACGATAACTCGATAGCTGTTTTGTAATATTATAAAGAAGACTTTGAAGTTTGGAATATCGAACGAGATTTAACGAACCTTTTGTCATAAAGCAACAAACCGTGTTATCCAATTTCTACAATCCTCCCCCGTAGCTTTAGCCAGGGGCGGCTTGTCGAGTTATAGACATTCGATGAAAGGAAACAGATCGAATGATGATAATGTACCAAATTATATTATTTGCTTACGTCAAAATAAAAGTAAATGTGAACCTTCTGCACCCCCAAGAAGCAGTAATTAAATATCAGTTTAAGATGATTATGTAATCGAAACACGAATAAAAATATTTTTTCCCGAATAAACCTCGCCACTCTTCGGAACGATCATTCACCTGTCGCATGAAATCTGACAGTTTTGACCCTAAACCGCTGAAGTATGTTTTTTCTGGCACGTCACGTCAAGTCAATCAGTGAGCATGAAATCGATAGCATTCACTCAGATCACGAGAACGAACTGCGAACGTTGGTAGAATGTGGTACGGACTACGCACCTCGCATCTTTGTATCGATTGTAACCGGCATCCAACTTTATGCCCGAGCAGGTGGCCTCGTTTGTTTATTCATGGTCTAAACACGGTACAGGATTCCACGATTTCTTCGGAATCTCTTTATCGACAATGATTAAACGGTTATCGGCAGATGCGACGGCCGTCATAGATTAACAGTTAGTCCACGCCTGTACTCAGAATTAAATATTCAGCGTAGATAGGCTCACCTTATCTACGCTACTAGAAATGTAGGTGATATATTTCTGAGTACAGCGTAAAAATTAAATTTGTAAACAAAAACAAAAGTGTTATCTCTCTGTGATCGTTAATCATGATTCATTGTTGCTATTGTTAATTGAGGATTATCAAAGACGAAGTCCTAATCAAATGCACAGAATTTAATTTATTACTTGCCTATTATTTGTCAAACTACGATTTCAGTCAGTTCAATTTACCAAATTGAATCCCTCGATTGAAACCATCCATTTGTTCATAACACTTATCAAAAGCATTTCCATCTGCGTCAGCATCAGCAGCCAGCGTCCGGAACAGCGATTTAATTGAGCGTTGTTTATTATTTTAATTGGTTGTTTCGTTAGCCACTACAGAGCTGACTAACAACGAATAATTATTCCAGTCTGGCAAAGAAAAGGACAAAAATTTAAAATCATAACTCATTTTTAGACCTCAAAACTGTTTGAACGGGTATTATGAAGAGATTTAATGAGTAAGGCTGTCTCGTCTCCATGTTATCCTCAGGGCAATTTAGTTAGCGCATAAAGCGCATTACAGCGGCGTGTGTGGGGCCAACATACTAATTACGCAGCCGAGAAATTCTCGGCTTACTGCCTAAACAACTTGTTCACAGAGGGATTGGACTGTCTTGCTCCAGACCCAGCTTACACGACTATTTATACAAGTATTTAGTATAAAATTTACCGTCAAGGGCCAATGAGCTTACGTTTTAAATCCGCTCGGAAATTCAGGTCTTTGTTAAGCAAACTTTCAGTGTTTGCGTCCCTTTGTATCTATTGACGTTTCTAGGCCCAGTAATCCGACATTGGACATGTAAAAGTGCACAGACAGACCAACGAATAGAATGTAATTGGTGCAGCTCTTGTATCCGAGAAATAGAGTTGTTCCCCCACGCCGCCGATCGCAGGGGCGTACGTATGTCAGTCACCTCACATTATGCTGATAACTTCAAAGAACTAGTCGTTACTTTATCCAGGGACATTAATACCTTGTTAATAATGTATGCCCATTTGTTTATGTTTATTTTTCATCGCTAGATCAGCACGCAAGTTTTTGTTACAACTTTTTACTGACAGTGAATGAACAGAGTATAATTAATTATAATCGATGATCAGATCTGTGCGTGTGCCTAGTTTTAAACGAGAACGTTTAATTGATTGTGCTCAACAAATGTCCACTAATTGCAATAATTTTAATCAGTTATCAATTAAGTTATAGGGAACAATTGCCTGGTGTAATTTCCTGTAAATAATTCATCCTTTGTAGAGAAACTGATGAATTCAGGGAATAGTTAAGAACTTGTTAAAATATGTTTCTTTTGCCAAGTTTGCGGGTCGGCTAAGCTTCTTAAGTTTTACGGAATTTAATTAACTAATACTAGAGTTAGTTTAGGGACCTAATTAAACAAATCATTTACTTAGATACTTCAACGCTGTCTTAATATTTACGTTCATGATTAGGCCCTCCGGCAAATGGATAATGTGTATAAGCTCGTAATTTATAATCTGTGCAGGATTAACACATCTAAAGTTACCGAACTTCTGAATAAAATAATCCATGATCGTACAAATCTGTTTTTGGAAAGCTTAAAGAATAAATTAGATTCTTAATTATTTTACAAAAGCGGCTAAGTGCGGTCGAGCCACGCAATACGAGTTCAGTAGTTTTGATTGACATTGACAAATACTTGTCTACTTGCAAAGTATAGCTTTATTTAACTTAGATATACGTATTCACCATGATTTCATCACATTTGCAGAAACAACCATTTAGCAAGGAGAGATTGACACTGATTCAACAAAAATACCTTGATCCTTCATATTTCGCAAACGGCTCCATACATCGAGAAATGGTTTTTTATACACTCAGTATAATTTAAAAACTAACGACACCCCAAGGAATAAGAATATTTATTGGTCTAAATAAATATTTAGAAACGGTGGTTATGTGGTCTTAACTATTGTGTACAGTCAGCAAAAGAGATATGTTACCAGAGCCTTCAGATACAATTAAAGTTTTTTCATTAACTAATGAACATATTTTAATTAAAATTTCAAATGTTGTAGAAAGTAATTTGTTCTTCAATACATTTCAAATTTCATTTGGATACATCAATCGGTGTTCAAGAAAACCTATTATATCTAACATATCTCTTTTGCTGACCGTACATGACTCAAAATTATTTACTTATTTCGAATTTACAATATATTTTTGAAATATAATGAAGTCATGTAATTTACAATTAGACAAAGAAAAAAATGTAATTTTCACATTTAATGTATTTATTTTCTTTAGTATAAAGCGTCATCAAATAACCCGCTCCTGACCGTTCCCGGATTTTTAAAATACTAACGTTAATTATCAATTTACAATAATTAACCAACTACATACTTAAAGCTCAAACCAAATAAAGAAAATCAACATACAACATTAGAAAACACAACAATACGACAAATTAAGTCAACTAATTCATTGAAACAATGGAAAATAGCACGCACTAATCCTATTAACCCCGTTGAACTGGAAGCACCATTATCTAATATACCATTATACTATAGAATACCATTCGTTGCACTTCAGTAATAGTCTTAATAATGAGTGGTAATCGGCCGTTGCCGTGTCTAGTGGAGTAGTACTTAATGCACATGATCTGTGTTACGTGTACTGTTGAACTATATTCCCGTGCTATGGCCTGTCGTAGGTGAGGTTTCGTTTGTTTGTAAGTAGGAACAGTTAGGTGCATATGTATATGTGACATTAATTATGGTTCTTCATTTGTTTGTTAGGATCTTGTTTTGTCAGTGTGCCAGCGGATCAAAAAGGGTACATACAACCCACATACGCTTCTTCAATAGCTAGTTACGTTTTAAATCTTCGAACACACGTGGTTAGAGACACAATAAAAAGACGCGGCGCCGCGCGACAGCCGGCTGTCGCTTGATCGTTAAGGTTAATATATTTTTGGACTAGGTAGGCAGTGCCTTCCTTCAGTGCACGACACTGGAAACAAGAAAAATAAAGCTTGAACAATAATGACTTTGTAAATCATCATCGACGTCGACTCTATAGACTAAGATTTACTAGACTATTACCTAAGACAAAGTAATAATCCTGTCTTTAATGGTCACAGGCCCTATATCGGTAACTAACTTGGGGATTATTGGTTGGTTGGGAATATGGAATCAGTAAAGATTAAATTATGGATATACCTGCCTAATACACTGAGTCAATTTAATTTGAAGTTGATTGAATATCGCTTCGGCTTGGCATTCAGACATTTGGCCTAATTATCAGTGTTGTAATTAAAAACTAAAAACTTCCGCAAGCTTAAAAACTTGATGCGTTTACCCATATTATTCATTGAATGTGTTGCTTTTCAAAATAAAGAAAAAAAACTGAGATATGAAATAAATCTCCAGAAAGAATTACACAAGCAATGAGAGCAATGAATAATTGATAAAAACTTTATCCCCATTCAACAAGAGAAAACAACATTTGTTATCGCGCCCTCGTTACCGAGAAGTTTCTTGTGTTACCACTTACCGTTCTGCCAACATAACACAGTTTCTCGTGTCGCAATCATTAAGGTCTCTGGATTAAAGGGTGTATTACCGTAAATAATTCTCATAGATCATCATAAACTGACCTTTAAGTACAAAAGAAATGAATAAAACAAAACAACCTTTAAATATTAGCTACGTCTACAGTAACGATCAAAGAGCAAACGAATTAAGAATAATAAACCCCATCGAATCGAGTTTAAGTTTTAACAAAGCATGCAGCCGAAAGAGGTCGAAGTACCAGTAAAGCGCGGCCAGTCGGGTTAGTGCGGTGCATATGACGAATCGCGAATCGAGTCGAGTCGAGTGCATGACAGTTCAGTCACACCGATTAATTTGCCAGAACCACCGGCGCGTAGAGCCGCGCCCACAGACCGCCTGGCAAGGCGGGATTAGCTCCACACTTTAGATACCGAAAGACAACGGCCTTGTAACTTCCAGCTGTAATTGAATTCTTTTGATTGAAAGATATTTATGAATTAATGGAACATTGATGAAAGCATGACTATATGAAAGAGCTATCCGTTAAGATGCGAGAGATGCCGAAAGCTTTGGGAACTTTAAAGAGATTTGGAAGGAAGATTAAAAAAAAGACGAGGGAAAGTTAAGATTTGAAGATAATGTCATAAATATTTGAAGCCGGAATCAGAAGAGTAAACCTTTTACTTGGGTAATCATTCGTTTCCTTGATCTCCGTCCGTCCTCCCACATTTATTGTAATGGATGTTACTCCCCTACACACTGCGTGTTGTTTACTTCAATTAACTTTTCGAATTGCTTGTAACTTTTCTGTACAGTAAATAAACCATGGCTTTTGTACACGCGTTCATTATTATGCCTATTTGAGGATGAAACTTAATATTGCCTCTCATATAACAGCCAGTCAGTGTCAGTTTTTGCAGACGAGGCGAAATGTACATGAAACAAGTCTTTGTCTCAATTTCACTACAAGTAGCGCTACTTCCCTCGCACTCATTCTCATTCTGTCAATCAAGCCGACAATCAGCACGCACGTAATTTTACGCTAAGATCTTGTTACTTCGGCTAGTGTTCATGTTCACGTCGACATTGACGAAAATCTCATATATCAAACTTGTGCGAAGTTGCGCTATGCGAAATACGCCGTTGAACGTGCTGATTCACATTGTATTTGTACATAAATTGTACGTTATCTGACAGTGAGATATATTCGGTGTCAATTTCCCTTTTACCTAACCGATAAGCGGGGATCGACCTGGAGCCGACCTGACGAGGCAGGTACGTTATGCTGCTTCCTCTTACTCACGTCAGTCTTAAATCGAATAATGATATAACGTGGGCGTTTACTCACGCGGTCTCGTAGTAGCAATGTGGCAATGTTTACCGCATCCATTCTTAGCTACCGATACCAGTTTATCGCTATCGCTTATCCGTATCTTTACAATTTAACACAAACCTACGAACACAAATATGTGTACACCTTTATAGAAATGCAGTGTTTGTGCAGCATCATTATCACCGGGAATGGGTAATTTACATTTCCATAAAACGAGCCTACAAAGGTTGCGCAAGCGATGGCGGCGACAATTGACCGGCGGCCCAGATGACATCACTGCCCTGCCTCCTCGACTCATACCATCTCTGCGCAGTGTCACAGTATCGACATGCAACGGTGTCGTAACGTCCATCAGTAATAATATATTAATTTGGGCCGCCCATCTGTTTACGGTCTGCTGAACTGGTTTTATAACAGTGTTTCCATTAACTTTTCTCCACATTGGTCTGAATTACAAATAGTTCCACCTTTTACTTTTATATAAATTAAACTGTAAGTTTTAAATTAAAGTGCATCGAAAAAATAAAACCGGTAGCCATCACCCGATTTACTTATAATTACCCAATGACCCCCATAAAAGAGGTGAAAATTGGTTCCAAAAGCCGTAAAATTTCGTGTACCGGTACGCCTGAACAAGGGGCATTGCTAGAAATTAATTGAGTCATACCTTAATAAGTGTGAAGGACCAATAAACTAAATCTAACTGAACGACCGTTTACACATACTGCTAGCAAGTGCACCTATTATCAATTTCTTTTAAATTGGCCCTTATATTAATTTCAGTAACAGCTGCTATCGATTTACGAACCAATTAAAACGTTGTATAGATTTATCGGTACACTCGTAAATTGTAATTGTATCAAATATTTGGTGACACTTAATCTTTTCGATTTTGTACCTACCTATTTGTCAAACACCCAACTAATCTTTAAAGGGTTCTACCAGACCTTTAAATATCGTCGGCAAAATAAATCATTTTGAAATTAAAAACGATAAATTAGCTCTCGACACACCAGATATTGAAGAAAAACTCGGGACTGCGGAACCATTAATTGCTGTTATCTGTCACTGTCATTTCCTCTAAATAAAACGAGCCTGGCGGCATGGAAATAGATATATTAACGTTATAGATAAGAGTTCCTTCAATGTTTATAAATAAGGAAGCCTACATTTATACTGAAGGACACAAGAAGCTTTGTTCGTAGATAATCCAAGACTTGTGTCGAAAGCATAAGCTAAAGAGTACCATTGCGTAGTTACACAAATAATGATTCACGCATGCTAACTGACATGAGCTCATACTGAATCATAAACCTTGAATTAAACTTATCTCGAGGTTTTACAAATAACGTTGTAAAATTCTCACACCTCCGACCTGGAAAGCTGAAGCACTAAAATGAAATATTTCGCAATTAATTCGTTCGAAAGAGTGTGTAACGACTGTTTACAGTAAACGTAGAGGCAAAAAGCGCTTTACATAAATTTAGAGCGGCTGCAAACCAAAGGGAATTGCGAAAGTTTTTGGAATGAATATGCGAGGAGGTTTTAAATGGTAGTCGCGGCGCGGGTGGTGCCGTGGTGCCGATAAGCGCGTGGTTACACACGAACCGTTTTGCACTTGCACTCGACTGCACGCTGTTAATTTGTTACTACCTCCTGTTTATGACACCTGATAATAACTTATTTGCCGTGTTATTTTCCGTTCGGTAACTCGTTTAAATGTTATGAATGTCGTGATGGTCCAATGGTTAGGGTCCAGCTTCATGTAAGAGCCAATATCACCGTAACAATGTGACTTTTTCAATTTAAATATACTTTCTGGAGTTTATCTTGGACATCACAGACATCCCGTGCCCCGGAAAGCAAGTAAAGCCGTTGGTCCCGGTCATTCACAGAAGTTTGACAATCGTCACGGGTAGTCAGAAGCCAGAAAGTTTGCCAGTCTAATCAAAGGGTATCTTGTCGCCCAGTGGCTGACTTGTAGAGGTCTGATTGGCAGTCGCTTCACTTAATCACTAGTATCCAGCTGAATCTGGTTAGGCTAGAAGCCGACCACAATCAAGTTGGGAAAAGACAAGGGAGATGAAGAATTTATTTAAATATTGCCTCTCCGTGGTAGAGACGAAACATTGTTTGAAGCTCTAAAAAGAACACTTTATACTGTTAATCTTCAATGTAAAGATAAATTATAAACAGTCAGCTCGTTGTCTGGAATGGATTTACAACGTGTATAAAATATGCATCGCGAATCGCGATTAATCCAACAGAGCTTTCATAATGTTTTCGTTTTTTTTTTGTTGTAAGACTAAATTGATTAAACAAGCACTAGATAGTTCAGTCAGAGTAGATATTGAACCTAATCAATCATTCAATCAGTATTGATATAACAATTTGGAATAAAAAAGAAGTCTGTCTATCTGGCCGTATTATTAAACGAGTTTCCTGAATTTAAAAATATTGTTGCACAATTCTTGGAATCCAATTTGGAACCGTCTAACGTTTACTCTTCTCAAGTTGTACTTAGTCATTTCCTCCGCTACATTTCTTAAGTTTCCAAAACTCACTTTCTCTATATTTTTATTCTCTTCTATTTTTTCTCAATTGGAGTACGCAAACGCGTACTTCAATTGACACTACAATTGATTTTGGTCTAAGAATTCTCTGAAACAAGATCGTTGATTTAAGCTTTTGTCCACTTAATTGATTGAGTTGAAAGGAAGTTAGGTGATTAAGGTGGTATAATAATCTTGACTAATTTTTTTAAATTATAATATTTGTCTTACGTATAAGCTCTTGCAAGATACTGTTGGCCTGTAATGGCTGTCTGTCAGTTCGATATACTTCTTTTAGCTGTATGTCTCATATATTTAAAAAATAAATAAATAAAATAAATATGAGTAATACACAAATAGCACAAAACTTACAATCTAACGCCACTATCTCTAATTGTCGCCCTATTCGTCCAGATGACATCATCCTTCGCTAACCCAAGCTTAAATTGGAGTTAAACTATAAAAGTTATATGGATCGTTTTTATTATTCATCCTTTATCGAATTGAATACAAATGAGCTCATCTTCAGTCCCTTGGCGGTACTTACCGATGACTATTGTAATGAAATACAATCTAAATCTTTATTCTCTTTGTCCCTTACGAGGAAAGCCGAAAGCAGAACTTCTGACGGAGCCTGATCTGAATTCATTATTAGCTCCAATGGCTATACCTAAACATCTCCTTTATTTACATGGTGTCTGTCTGTATACCGCGATCTTTGAAACATATTGACATAATTATCTCGCTTGCCAAGCGGTTTAGTAACCGCATGTCGTTATGAGTTTGCGTTGACTCCCACACGATTGCAAGTATTATATTCATAAGCTTCTGCGATATTTGCTTTCAAAACGCTGCTGCTACCCAAGCTGACAAAAAAATGGAGTAAACCAGTTGCTTAACGTCCCGCGCAATTTGTAAATGTCATAATAGGGAAAATATCTCGACAGTGCTTTTGTAAAAACTGGCTTCATGACATAACGCACATTACATGATCATTATAACTCAATATGGATTCAAATAATGCAATTCAAGCCGACGCAGCAACGTTGGCCTGTTGCTAAGACAAACTTTGCTCCAGCAAATACATGTCTGAAACAATATTCCAATGATTTTATTCATAGTGTAGCAGTTGTATCCCGAAGTGGGTCAGGATTGAGTCAGGCTAGGGGTAAAGTTGGCAGGCAACGGATGTAGCGCCGAGAAGTCACAGTCCAACAAACTTGTAATAAAGCCACGGACCAGAGCTAAATGCTATTTGCAGTGCTGAACAAAAGTTTGTTTTGTTGACTACGAATACAACGAGACTATCTATGTCACAATAACTTCTGAAATGAAAACATTGTAGGATCTTTTATGTTGAAAAGGACAACCTAATTATTTATCTTTTCTGAAGAGCCGTCTGAGTAGTTCGAAACGTCTTCGCTTTTTTGTACTCACTAATCCTCAAAGTTTGTCACAAAAATAACCACCAACCTCTTAAAACAGCGAGACATCCAAGTTTCAAGTATTCATGGACGTGATGTTGAACATTCTCTGTAATATAAATTAAAATTAAGGGTACCTCAAGATTAATTCTATTCAAAGGCAGCAATAAATTCTCGTGTTAATTTCTAAAAAGATCCCATTTACATAATGCCGTTTTCTTTATCTTTTCAGGTCAAAAAAGTTCCTGTAACGCCGTCCATTGCGGCTTTAATTTAAACAAGTAAGTATTATTGAACGATACCTGTTATTTTTTACGTTTTTTACTTAAAATTCGTAGCTGAATATAATCGTTATGTAATGTACATTTAATTTGTATAAAAATCTCGTTTCAGTCTCTATTCAGCTCAAAAAAGAAAGTAAAAGCAAACCTAAGTATTTATTTCCGTTCGAACTACGTTTGTGGTTTTAGAATCTAAAGCCTCGGCCTTAGATCCTAAAACCGACTAGGAAGCTAATGATACAGCGGCCCTATTAAAGGTGGAATTTCGTTTTAATCCGGACCAAATGGCCCGTAGATACCAAAGTATCCACTGAAACCATAAATCAAGCCAGGATACCTACATCAACAAATTCACTAGCCATTGTGCGCAATTCTCAAATGATTATTTAATTTTAACGTTGATTCGGCCTTAAATTTCAATTTACCCGGTAATGTTTTCACCATTGTAACCTCATAAAATGATTCGCATGTTGCATTCGTAACGTTAGCCTCGTGGGTATCAATTGAAACTAACTACGCACATCTGTGCTCCATTTTAATATGGGCCACAATAGGACATAAATAACTGCAGATTGACAAGCCCATTGCTTTCAAACTACCTTGGTATATTTTTCAACTGCAAGACTTGTTCATCGACATCAGTATAGTCAATGCGTGCATTTTCTTAATTGAAATTATCTCCATTCTTCTTTTCTTCAGACCGTAAAAACGTTCTACTGGAATTACGTACAATAAAAAATGTTCGTTTGTGTTGTATCTTTTTAATTCGTCTTTTTCTGTCTGCATGCTAATTGCCGAGTCTAAATTGTTTAAAAATTCCACAAATAATGGCCCCGAAAAGTAATTCTTACTTGGAATTTCTCACCCTTTCGTGGTATACCTTAATTTTCAAGTGGAAACATTTTATTCTATGCAAATGCAACAAAGTTATTACGTTTTTTACTGCCTCCTAATAAAAAGCTGCATTAAACCCAGTGCTTATGATTGTAGAACATAAATGTTGGGATTTCGTTTAATAAAGACTATCGTAAATCAGTTTAACGGCGTCTGACTATAATGTCCAGTATCTGCAATATCCCCGTAATGTGCAAAATGCAGCTCGGTTTCTCATGCGAAGTTCCACGAATAATACTTGTGTTGCCGTGTTACAAAATTATTACCGAGAAATATTTTGAGAGTGGATTTCAGTGTTTATTGAATTTGTTTTCCATTCGGTCTGTACGTCTGGGAGCACTACAGCGTAGATTAAATTGTTCTGCAATATTATTTTGTGCAACAGTTTTAAATTGCAATTGCCAAAAGAAAATAGGACCATAACAAAAAGAGTTTTACTGTTATATGTATTAAGCTGGTATTTGTCCTTTCTGTCGCAAATATTTTAGGTTTTCTCATTATGAATTCATTTATCATAATATGTGACAGGTAACGATAATGTATTTAACAGGTATAATCTCATAGGATTTTGCGACAGTGTCCCGGAATCCCAAATGATCCCGATATCTATATGTAAATCAGAGTCGGTGGTAGGATATCCCGGGTTCAGTGCTTCGTCTAGACAGCCATTGTGCTGATACACATAAAAGCCTCCCCAATTTGCACACTAATGTATTACATATTATGAAGTATTTACTTTGACATAGAAATATTTGCTCGCTTTCTCACTAAAACTTTGCATGAAACAAATAGTCTCGAGACTGATATACTGATAATACAAAACTAAGTTCCTAAATTCAGCTTCATTTCCCAACTTCTTTAAAGGTAAGATTAAGTGAGATCAGAAACTTGATAAACTGGGGTCACGATTTTCTATCACAGTAAAAAATCAGTTTGTTTGAGTTTGAATCCATTTCAGCGCTTTTACCGTGCACGCTTCATTTCCTTTCTAATGGAGCTTTGCGCGCAGGCTATTTCAATTTCATCCCACTAATATTGGACGCGCACCATCAAATATACATACATCAATTTGACTGCAAATAAAACTTGAATGCTGGTTGATAACAATCTATCTACAGCCAGACAAATAAATCGCCGTTCCCCGAAATGTCTGGCCATAAAGGAGAGGTGTTTTGGGGCCAGTGTCGTGTAAATCACAGTCTGGTGCAGCCGTGTGGACCGCCCCTGCGTACACATGGCGACAATATCGCAGATTTGCCTGGCTTAAACGACAAGCGCACACTCGAAGGACAATGTTGCCTATAATGCCAACTCGAGTACGTACGATGCTCCAGTTTCAATTTATGCGGCCATATCTTTCAGCCGTGAAAGTATCTTAGAAAGCTGAATCTCTTTTTCGCAGAACAATGATCGCCATATCACTTTAATCGTCTTGTAAACGCAGTCGTGCACGTAAATGAAAACCTTCGGAAGGATCTATTGAACTAAACTATTGTGGAACTAATGCTACACTACATTGTAGAGTGAATTCACTCAATTCAGAAACATAGTAATTTATCGACCAGCAGCTTCAAATGGTTTCTTAAGTGCTGTAGTGCAAAATTGTTTCAGACTGAATATACTATTAATGCAATTGATACCAAGCATAGTTATATTTGCCCTAAATAAACATGGTTGACGTCATTTGGATCGTCTGTGTGAATGAAGATTGAAATGAATGACACTAAAGACAATACTATCTCACTCAAGTATTCACTTCGCACAGAAATCTCTTATGGAAATAACAATCCGGATCCTTAGACATTAAGGGAATATGTTGTAAGATTATTCACCGAATCCAAATCATCTTATAATTCAGAGCCCGCCTCTTCCATTTCGGTTTCGGCGTAATGGCTCTGTACGAATATACATCCACATTCTTTGCGCACTCCCAACATTTTGCCTTATTTAAGGAGTTTAATCTCTTTGTCTCTAATTTACTGAAGGCTAAAGACGACTTTGTGTTAAAACTTCGTGTTCTCTCGTCACTTGTACAGAGACAGGCGGCGGCAATATCGCGTTTGTTGAAATAATATACCGGGTGTTTTAGACGGTCTGTGTTATTGTAGGGAAGTGCCAATACGACCTGCTTTTTTATGCGCTCAACGTAACCCTGTACAAAAAATAAACACGCACCAACAGCATTGTTTCTTTTTGGTTTTAATCCTCACAAGTCTTTCCCTCTTCTCTACTCGGCTTTTAGAAAACCATAAAATACTGAGTAGATACGTCTTGGCTATAAAACAGCAGTTTCTCGGCGACACGGCGAAGCGCTGCTAGGAAAGTTTTGTGGATTTATGTGTAAAACATTCCGATTTTCTAGCGGTTTGGAGTACCAATACGTTTATGTGGATTAACTTGTATATTAACGGCATGCGTGTTCAAAATTAAGTCACTCATCCGAATCTTAACTGATAATAGTGACCCACATTCGCATCCATAATGAATACAATAGCTACATCTTTTATTGTGTTATTATCTCTCTACCAGCGGTACAAATCGCTTTTTGCTCCAGTTTATTTTAACTAAATTCACAACCTGAATAAAGTTTGCATTAATTAATTCTTCATCGCAGAATTACAGTTCCAACTTAAACTAGTTTTAATGTATCTGGTCGCGCCTCCACCGTTCAATTTATAAAGAAATTGTATTAAATGCGGCCAGCATAAACATTTGTGTATACGTGTGCCAACAATATATTTAAACGCTCTGTCATAAACTGAAGGCATAGGCGCGGCGGCGATAATTTACGATTGGCCTATAAAGCATAGCACTGAAAATAGATGTGCCATTTAATATTGTCATAAAGCCAAAGGTGAAAATCTAGCCTCGCTTAGTGTGTCGAGAACGGGGCACATCTCTCTCGGAACCTATCGTATTTTGCAAATAATCTGCTTCGCAAGTGACAGCCTCTTTCGAAAACTCAATTAAGTCGACTCGTAAAACGCCCAACCCCCGACTTCCTCCTGCCGGTGCCAACGGCCAATTTATTAGACGAACCACTGAACTATGTTTTAGCAGGCTGATAACTCTCGTTCTTAAATTGCTTCCAAGATTTTTGCTCCGTCGACAAAGACCACAAAAAATGTCACGGTTGATGACATAAAAAAGAGAATCGTAACTTTTTTAAAGGTAGGTAATTTATCAGACCGTCGCGTCACCTGCACAGTTTTTGCACCCTGTAGGTACGGCTCGAAACAATATCCCTTTTTGCCCTTTGCGATTACACACACAATGCTCGCTTGGGTGGGCTCCTATCGATGACTGGCGTCCGACGTGGACGTAGAACTATAAACACACGAAGGCACAGAGACACATGCATATTTATAGCGGCTGGATACTGAGAAACATGACATTATGATGCACACACGCGCAAGTGCACCACGTGATTTCCGCTGTCGAAATAGACTGACGCTGCGTCCGCTTTCTCAGCCTATACATGATTTTTTCCTGCTTGAGCAATATTACCTGTACCTATGTAATGTATTTTGAAGGAATAAGTGATGCAATTTTGAATATCGTTAAAACTTTCGTGAAACATTGTCTGCCAAATTCCTGGAATTCTCACCGCTCGTTATATCTAACACTAACTGCATTTTCTGGTTATAATTGCAGCATTCTAGTTAGACTGAAAGCCAGCACTAAAATAGTTTGAAAAGAGGTTAAATGCTGTTGAAGATTTCTAAGAATTCAGACTGTTTCAATTTCTTTCACAGAATACAGACTCCATAGCAACATTTTGTTGTTATAAATATTGTTGTCAATTTTATTATTTCCTGTTCCGTTTTTCTGAATCTAAAAAAATAACACCCCGGAAAAGCTTTGAGGCGGATTTGACAAAGCTCAAGCGTTTCAACGAAAACTCAGTTAAAATGAATTCTCCGAATGTTCTTTTTATGCGTCCTCACAGCGACATACGAAATAAATGTTATATCAACATTATTTTCGAGAAGTTTAACGTTTCGTTATCCAATTAGCTGATGGTTAAGTTTAAAGGAAAGGAAACTAACTAAATCGATATGGGAAATATAGTTCATGGTCAAAAACACTTCCCCAGTATTTATTATAGTAATAATCATTAAAAAAGCAGTGTCTGAACCGAGAGTTGTGAGCAGATAACATCGTGCACGCAAAGAACATTTCAGAAGTAAATTCAATCTGATACGGTGAATTATTTACGTTATGACGAGCCTTATTACCAGCCAGCTGACCTAAATACGCGATGCGGAATGTAGTGCCGTTCCCATACCCCTGGCGACGACGCGGCGCACGTTGGATGAGCTACCAGGAAAGTTACCACTCTTCAAAATACATGCTTGAATTTAGAAAGAGAGAGTACGGAAAAGACAGGTATGAGCGAAGGTCTTTTTAAATTCTTTATTTATGGAGACTCGGTCAACAACGACGATGTCGCCCCGTAATGAGCGAAGGTCATGGGGTATAATTACAACCCAATTAATCAGGGTTTAACTGAGTTTATTCTCGGAACCGCCTATTAATTAGTTACTTTACAGACAAGCTACAAGAACATGGGGTTCCAAAAGCGTTTCTAACCAATGGGACAACATCTTAAATTCTTATTTACACTCCGTCCCTCCGTCCTCTTAAAGCCCTGAAGACATTTAATTATTGAAACAAGAAGTTTTCATAGAATGTTTTATAATATTTGCACCCCAAACCCCGAACATTAAGGGGACTTGGGCTTTGAACGATTTTCGATCTCATGTATCCGCCCCTCAAGAAGGGTCTTATTCTTTTCAATTTTCCTTAACGAAAATAATGAGTAATGACTGCAAATATCATTGTACCGAGAACCAACAGTGATTACTAAGCAAATGTTTACAGAACTTTGTAAATGTTTGTGTACGTTTACAACTCTATCAGCGATGCTTGCTTTAATTGTTGTTGTTGTGTTGCCAAACGCTTAGTTATTTATAATTCATTTCCGAGACATATCAATATTATGTAGAATTTCTACGGCTTGGTATCGAACAAAATCCCCATGCGCTGTGTATAAACGCAGACGAGATTTTGTCGGGGGAAAGGATCCATTGTGGTAACCCTCTTACTCGCCGGTCCCCTCACAACCCAAGGGTAAGCTGCCAGAGTGGTTGCCTGCTCTACATGCTTACAAACTTGAAATAGAAAGTGCCTGATACAAGCGATATTTTAAAAATATCGATGTGATTTAATTAATCACGTTCTTAAATACTTTTACAAATTTTGGTTAATACTTAGCGACTAAACGACCAAACTCGCTTTGAAATTATTCTGACGAAGCTAAATTAGTTAAAAACTTGCGAAAAATATTTTAACTTAAGTGTTTATAAAGTTTAGAAAAGTAAATGCCTAAAGGAATTGTTTCCAAACTGGGACAAATTTCGCCATTTTCTTTTTATTTTTCACCTTAAAAAGTTTTCGGAGCACTTTTTTTCGTACGAAGACCAAAGTTCGTAGTTACTGGTATGTAATATTAAATTCTTCTCTACGTTATTATTGCCATTTTGTGCACATTACTTTCCGTAGACAGTATTTGTTTGTTCCTTTTTTTGCTTTGTCTACTGTTTTGCTACCTAAACGTTATCCTAATTCAGCAAGTATATTTTTTGCTGCATCTGCAACTAACCTGTTTCTTAGTAGAAAGACAATTTTATTTATATTACTAAGTCAGCAGAAACTCACTCCCCGCTAAACAAACAAAAACATGCCTGGTGGCAGTAGCTATATTATTATAGTCATCTATTATCGTTACTAAAACAGTTGATTTTAATGAAAAGGTATGAGCTTTAGGTCACAAAATGTTTCAGTAACAATAAACAATTGCAGACATTTAATAAAGCCAATATGTCTCGCCCATATTCTGCGAATTTTGTCAATGGCACCAATCAATACAATGTTGTCGTTGACAGGTTTATGAAGCAGTTATTTTTGAGTGTGATTTCATCATTTCAATAACCGAGGTTTACATATTGCACTGCGTTATACAGCTGAGTGGAAGCACTTTGAACGAAACTCCTCCCTTTTCCTCTCCTCTTTATAGTGCCGACTTGGTAAAAACTTTCCGATCGAAACCAATTGACCGACCCCTGTATCCGCACATTCGCCTCAGGATTTTTCCCTTCGGTCGGATTACCGCAAAAATGTTTATCATTCGAAACTTCCTCCGTTGAAAAGTGGCCAATACAGCTAGCTGGAATAATATTATTGTTAAACATATTTTTACGTGTATGGCTTAAAGTACGATTCGCACTTAACCGTTTATCGCTGAGCACGTTTCATTCGAAATGTTTCCGCGTTTCGAGCTCTTCTTGAAAATAATTGGAGTGGTCGAGTTATGTCCAGTATCTCAGGAATCGTCATAAATCATTTTTAACGAGTTTGTTTATGTTTCATAAAAAATATGTAGACTTTTATTTCCCTAAATTATCATTAATGCGCTTTGTTACCTTCCGTATTTCCGTAGTTTGCTAAATTAACATAGTAGCTACATTATTTAGGCTTGTTATCCCCGACGGATGCTGAGTACATTAGTATTTGCCTTCCAGATTACTGTGTCTCGCGAACTAACAGCCACGCCTAAGCTTTGTTGTCTCAGGACTTTTTCCTGGAGCCGAATTGTCTACGTCCTTAAATAACAGTACAATTAACTCGAACTCATTAAAAGTATATTTGGAATTAAACGTTGCTCTCACAGTATTGGCTCTCGACTCGAGTGGTAGTAAAGTAAAAGCCACATTATTCTAAAAGGGATATAAAAGTATTCCCTGAAGTGGTTTCGCGACAGCATGCTAAGCAAGGCGGGGAGCGTTCAAAAGCTCATTCTATTTGTGTCCAATCATTATGCGCCAACACGCGCCTTTAACTGTGTAACAGTACCCAAGTCGTTTCCGTTTGCCCTCCCTTCTCTTTCTTCTTTATTACCAACTCATTTGTACACGATATTTAACGAAAATTTGTCTATATTTAAACGCAGCATCCAGAGTTAAACAATGTCTAAATTATCACGCCCATCTCTGTTTAACATGTGGTGTACATATTTCATTTTACCTAGCCATAAATGTTTCATTGTGTCTTGATTTTCATAAGGCTTGTACCTACTGTACTGACTTATTTGTTATTGGAATTTCTTTGTTCATTGTAATTCCTGTAGTTCTGGTTTCAATAAAATTTTGACAAAAGAGAGAAAGCTATGAAAGTATCTATTGATATCTGTACTTTCTTTAGGTTGGCCTCGTCGTCGCAGTCTATGACAGACAAAGGGCTCTCTAGAATCTTTGAAGTGTGAAGTGTTCGAATCTCTTCATTTTCATACACTGTTATACCTCGTAGAGCGTAATCGTCAGTCTGACATGATTAACCAAAACCAGAAGAGAGAAAACATTTAAACAAGTATTTTCAAACCTACACTATTATTTGGCACAGTAATCAATTAATCACCGATATAATAATAAAAATTTCTCATCCGAGAAAAACAAACTGCATTGTGCGTCACGTTACCTTCCCACATTTATGACAAATTACACGTTATTCACAGAAAACACCGGCTGTTCTGCAAACAAAACTTGTTTACAAACATTGGGAAATATATTAAAGAGTCGTATTATTTGTTCACAGATGATCAAGATGTGTTTATGAGTGTGGTAGTGGTGGGGAGGCGAGATGGGGCGGGCGCGGTACATCGCGTGCGCTCTGCTCATGCTGTGTCCACTCGCGCTCACAAGGCACGATGACGACTTCGCATTCGATAACAGCGAAGAATTCCTGGTCAGTGCACTCTCTCATTTAATTCCTACTGCACAATAACCATTAGCAACAGGATTTCCATGTATTATTTCAGAATATTAATAATATTACGTCATACAACCGACAAATCGTAGCTACTCACACGTTTTACGATTGAACAATAGAAGCGTAAAGTTGTATGTTTGACCTTTCAGGTTGAATTAACAGCTAACCACTCAGAAATAGCAAAAAATGGCCTAAGAAGGTTATGGGGCGTGCCCGACACATCGGCCTATGTGGGACATCTGTTCCGAATGGAGATCCCAAAGGAAGCATTCTCGGGAAAAGTGTTAGCTTATAAGGTACGTTTCTAAATTCGCATTTTGATTTGCGCTTAGATTAAATAGAAAAATGAACTTAAAAACTGTGTTGTAAATCATATAACGCATATAGCGTTACTAAAAATTGAGAATTTTGAAAACCGCAACTGCACGTACAGCGACTGCATGCAATAGATCGCCGGGTACACGTGCTGCTGCCGCGGCGCTAGGAAGTCATATCTACATAGATATGTACTATCATAACTAGACGTGCACTCAAAGCACGTACTGTCGACAGTTGCAGATGGCAACTCGGTTCGGAATAAGGTTAGAGTCGGCATATACATATACGTAAATTATTATCATTTCAACAAAAAGTTCACAATACGGGTCAACATATTCTCTATAAAACTCTCATCTTAAATTCCTGGCCTTGCTTTGGAAAGTCGTATACAACGAAATGTCTGCAGGCACTCAGGTCCTTCGCTCGACTGAACGCTAAAGAGCCACGATCGTGGGCCGCTGACGCTGTAAAGGAAAACTGGGGCTTATGCTTTGGAGAGCTCATAACACACTTTAGGGTTTTTTTTACTAGAAACAGAAGTTTCACTAGTTTTTCTCTTTTGTATTAATCTTGGCAGTTCCAAAAAACTAACCATTTTCTTGGAATATATTTTCGCCAGAATAGAATGGTGTTGTGACCGGGATTTAGAGCGACAAGTTCGTCCCAATTAAATAAATGGACACGTTATTTTGTTTTTATCGTGCTGGAACCTGCCGCGGGTGACCTGGCAATTTGGCAGAACAACGCGTCTAGATTACACAGATTACACTTGTACTATTAAAAAAAGGGGTTGAAACTTTGGCAGCGTGTTTGAATTGGCGATCCAAATACTCAAGTCAAGGATAAATCTCTTGAGGTCCTAACACAGTTGTTGTTATCCAGGTTCGAAGTGGAGATGGTCGACGCATGCCGAGCTGGCTGGCCGTGGACTCGAGGCACGGTCTGATCAGCGGCGTGCCACAGAAGCAAGACTTAGGCACGCATACCTTCACGGTGACCGCGCATGGAAGCACGCGTGGTCTCACTGCTACCGACTCTTTTACTATCGAGGTCAGTTTGCACTAGTGCGATGCGTTTTGTTTACCTTTTCTTATGAAGTGATAATGAAGTTCAACTAGGCTGTCCAAATTTTTTAAGCTTGCCCAAAGACTTTAATTTCGTTTAGGCATGAGCTCCATTCATAGCTTTAGCATTGCGTTTGCTTGACGTGTCATACGCTCTTAAGCAATAGATAAATGGATAGCATACATCACAAAAGTAACACGGGTCATGTTCCTGCCAACAATACCGTAAATTTTACAATACTCGGATATGAGGATACATGGGAATTCATCACACCACTCTAGCGTAATAGTACTATGACGTCATAGGAACATTCACGTCCTGTGGAGTTCGCGTTCCTAACGCTGTGAATAAAGTTATTCTCTGATTGGTTCCTGTCGATAGTGACGTCATAGGCACACCTCCTTCCTTCATTATTGAAGGGAGTAGCTACTACGACGACTCAAGAATGCAATTCCTTACACACTAGTTCCTGTTTAGTTACGCCTGCTGTGTATTGTATGTCTATTATATTTAACGAGCTCTGCAGCATGTGGCCGAGATTAGAGTTATTTGAAAATACCGGTATCATATAGCTAATAAAGTAGTTTTTATAAACCATATACATAGCGTCAACCATTAATATAATAAATAATCAAATAATACGACTGAAGTGGGTAATTCCAATTTAAAATTTGACTCCAATTTCGTGCTAGACTCATTTAATAACACCTAGTCCACCAAACGACTGAAATATAATAGCAGACTATTACGAAGACACATCGTGATTGTGTAATTGTAATTAATAGTTTCATTGAAACAGCCGCTAATTTATGAGTTCATACACGTTTCGTCTAATAGCATGATATTTAACTATCTATTAATATATGCACGGACAGACAGCTACAACCAAATGGCCTTAATAGCGACATGGTGTTATGGCACATAAGTGCTGTTATAGATCGGTAACCATAAATCAATCATTTTATTTGTCGCTGACAGATATTGAGACGATAAAAATTAAAGTACTTATGCATAGTACACATCCCATATATGATATACATTTCCAATATAAACTGTGCTCTCTTCATGCCAAAAGCAAATCCATTCCGAGGTCTCATTATGCTGGTACTGAAAGTTATTGGTCGTGTGTACAATATTGGTAGATATGAACAGAATACTGATATTTTACCGTAGAGGACGGTGTCCAATAAAGTTAGCGACAGTTGGCTTGTTCATACGGCCATTCAATTATATTATTGACATTACATTAACCAACACGGGTGCGGTGTAATACGTAAATGAATTTTACTATGTTAGCAGTTAGCACTTTCAATGAAAGTGGATCGTTCCATTTTGAACTGTCATGGTAAAGTTGGAAGTAATGATATTGCGGAAATTGTCCCTTCATTTCTGTATGTTAAGTTCAACGTGATTGACTTTGGCAACGTTTTTTTGTACTTTTAATTATATTAATTTCCGGTATGTAGAATCGCAAAAGGCTTTCTTGAAACTCGTTTAGGGAAACAAGTTCTATGAGTCTGTATCGTACAAAACTTTCTCGAGGAGCCTGCAATGAGTCAGAATTTCAGAACGAGCTCTTTATTAATGATTTAACTGGTAGTTCTCGTCAGCAGTCTTTGCTTTTCTTTTCATATAGATCTCTCGAATAATGTTATTTCGTAGTTTGAAAACATTTTCCCTCCTATTGTTATCAGAAGAGATCAGTTTTCTGATCCTTTGAAAGGTTCTAGAATATAGAATAGCGATGTATTATTAGAAGTAGTACTGTTATTACAAAACTTAAGAAAAAAAAAAGACGGGTTTCACTCCGGGAGTGCCGGCAGAAGTGAAAACTTGATTACGCGCATCAATGGATGGTGACAGCTGTCTACTATCCATCCGTCCTACGCTTTTTCGATCTGGTCACGTGTCCTGACGTGAGTTTAAGATTTTATACCCATTACAGAAAAAGTGCTCAACGCCGCTAAAGAAGTTTTCACTTCAAAAAATTGTTTGTTCTCTACATCATCAGAACTTGTTGATCCGATTAAAAAAACCATTGCAGCTATAATTTATTGAAGAAGCTTGCACTCTATCGCCCGTTGTTATACCGGCGTTAGGTCTTTAGTTACACTTCGGTACCCGTGGACCACAGCGTAATGTTTTGTAGCTAAAAATTATAGAGTAACTGTTTGTCAGATGTGTTAGTTATACATACATACATATACTAGGTGTATTTGTAGTCCTGCACAACCCGCTGGGAGATGATTCTACTCATGAAAACAAACTACTTTTACTATGGAACCAATTCTGAAATCTCGAAAAAAATATCACCTGTTTCATACATTATGGTCGGTACTTTTGTTAGAAAGAGCTGATATTTTTTCACTCACTGTTAAGTTTAAACTAAATTCTTTTGCATGACGAAGAACAAACTTTCATGCATTCCTACAAACTTATTAGCAAGATATCACGTTACGACCTACAGAAGCAAATCAAATACTTAACTTTACGGTTATAACTAGTTCAAACATAATTATTGAAGTTTTATTTCAATTGCAGGTAAAGAAAGCTCAAGACAAGCCTCACTCGAAGTACGGATCGTGCGTGGGTGAGGAGAGTCGGCTGGTGCTGGTCATCATGGTGGACGGCTCGTTCCACAGCGTGGCGCCGCGGCAGAGGATACGGGCGCTCATGCAACTCGCTAGCTTTATGGCGCTCGATGGGGTACGTTGTTGCTTCAAGTTATGTTCTTGAAAATATTCTTTTTATTTATTTGGCTTAACAACTATGTAATACATGTATGACAAGACGAAAAATGTACTACTACTATACTAATAAGCTTAGAGACTAGTGTAGCGATTCCACAGATAAGCACAACATGTATCACATCATTGTTGAGTGATACTGAGTACCTACTTAAAACTAGACGAGTCCTGAGTTACTCACCAAACATAATTTAACCTTTACACTTAATGGTTTACAAGATAATTTGTGACAACTCAATGTACACATAAATGCAATAAAGAGTACAAGTTTTATGACCTATCAAAACGCGTTTTAGTACGCAAAGTCGACGCCCCTTGTGTTAACTCATTTTAACCTTTCCACTACCAAACGACAGCTTGCTGTTGCGCTGCTATTATCTCTCTATTGTGTCTCGAGTCCCATTTATTTATTTATTTATTCATCAACAAATTTACATTTGTGTGTTGTTTGTGTTTATTTTTGTGTTTGTGTGTGTTTGTTGTTTGAGTCACGTGTGTTCGAAGGTTTAATTAACTGTTTTCGACACACTTGCTTGTTAAGATATTTTTTTCAGTGTTTTGCACTTGCAACTAATAAATGCGTGCATCAAATTTAAAAAAAAACATCGTCTACACACCTTCGGGTCACGCTGCAGTCTTATTATCTCACTTGCAACGAATAAAACGGTTATTTTACAGTAAATGGGAATGTATCATGCTTCAAAACAAACCTCTATATTCCAGTTATGTCCACAAAAATCTTTCCTAAAGAATCTTCTTTCAATTTCCAGAACGAGTTCTGGATGGAGCCGTACAAAGCGGAGCCGCACGCTGACACCATCATGAGCGGCTCTGGCTCATCGCAGAGAAAACATGGAGACGCCACCACTGCCATCTATCTCAATGTAAGGAAAAAAATTACCTTTGCAATAACTGACCGCGGTAGTTAGAACATGCGCGGATTGGCCATTTTGGGGCAAAGTGAACTGCCTACTGTCCCACTGCCTGAGCAGATCGAAATGCTATTGCTGGTACTAACTTTTTCAGAATTGTGAAATTTTATCAAAAAAGTCACCGCGGTCCTCGCAAATGGCATTAGGACTTGTACTGCCTTCCGCTCCGCCCAGAGCGGAAGGAGTCAGTCAGTATCCATAAATAAAGGACACTAACTTCAGGAACACCCCGCATTCTGAGTTCAGCCTGAGTCAAAAGCACGACTATTTTGTTTACATTTTGAGTTGTAGAATGTGTATGTGACTAGATTTGTAACTATTACTTGTATTAAGTACACTTTATTCTAACAGAGACTATAGTGATTAATCGACCAATTAATGTAACTCGTGACTAGATTAAAAATGTTGACACTAGCCCATAATCTAGTCGACCTCCTAGGATCAAGACAATTCAATTCATTACCTATATACACTCATACATATTAATTTAATGACAAAATTTAAACAAAGATTAAGTTATAAAGCAGTTTGACCCAACAGTCACGTATGACCTAAGTAATTACACATTGTGTTTAAAATTATACAAAAAAAAAACTTATGACCGTATATGGTGATATAATACAATGGCCAATATAAAGTACGTACCAATAATATTAACGAATGCATTCTGCATATTGATCGGAACGCATTATTTTGTCTGCGTCCTCAACGACCTCTAGCCAAAAATACTTTTGGAATAGGTACTTACAGTTTACATATCATTCGATCATTGCTATACTTATTTAAATTTTTAATAAGTAATATAAATAGACTAGTCAGGTACTGACTATTGACTAATATAAAAAGTCTTTTACTCACTCATTTTCAGTGTGTTTATTTCTCTATCTATTTCCACACAATGGAATATTGATAAATAGTTTATTGAAGTTAGTTAAGAACAGGTTTAAAGAACCCTGATACTGGAAAAAGTACACCGGGATGGCTTAAAATTATAATCATAAAAAGCATAAATGTTAAAAACTACGCAACGTATTTTGATACGGTGTTTTTTAATAAATAAAGTAATACAAGAGGAAGGTTTATTGCGTATTATACATGTATGCATATTACTATAAAGAAAATCCGAGATTTTAAAAGATATGTAACACCCATGCAAAGCTGGGACGGGTCGCTAGAATTACATAGATATTGCAATGATTGATGAGGATTGACTGAGACCAATACATAAAAATTTGACTAAAAATCACCAACTTTCAATTACCAATAACTTACAATGCAATTACGTTTCGCCAGGTGGGTTGTGGCAACAAGCTGTGGAGTCACCACAAAGTGTTGGTAGCTGGTCTGCGAGAACAAGCGCGGGACGGTTCTCTAGCGCACGTACTTCGTCTGCCCGTCATCGGCTGGCGACTGCAGGCCGTGCAGCCCGCGCCCAGGATCAAGAGACAGGTGATTAAAGACAACTGTGCAACAAACAGGCTCCTTAGCTTCAAGAACGAAAATGGAAGATGGTCGCCGCCCGGCTAGGACCAGGTCCGCGTCGACGGCACGTTAGTGTTCCACGCGCGCCTCAAAGAGAAGGAGTCAGCACAGGAAGGGGCCAAACAGGGCCACGCCTGACGGGGTTGCAGACTGTTTATAATAGTTACCGTGACCCTGGAACATAAAAGGCAATCGAAGGAACATGAGTGGGTTTTAGTCAGTAAAAGTCTGACACGCCCTCCCGCCGCACCCAGGACGGAAGCAGTCATTTGATGATTTCCCACTCACCAAAAAAAAAAAAGATGGTCGGCTGAACAAGAGGGCATGAAGGATCTTTTGGTTGTCGATTTGTGAGAATAGTAACTCCACAATCTGTCTATAATACATATTTAAAATCAGACAGAAATATCACAGTCTATCAATATGTATAAGTATAACGATAAAAAGTTTAAGTAAAGTATAGTAGCTATAAAAAAAGAAACTGATGGATTGTTTCATTGTATGATCGATCACCGCACAACTAAAACTACTGAGTCTAAAAGCATGAAAATTTGCACAAATGTTCCTTGGGTAAAATAGGTCCGTACTAGAGGTAAAATCTGGGATTTGTGTTTCAATATAAATCCCTTTTCAAAGCATAACAACGTCAATAAAGCCGCAACAGCTAATAAATGACTAAGAAAAATTCTACTTTTAACAAAATATAGCATTCGAAAGTTCTAAAATCAATAATTTTCTACAGTTGGAAGGCTCAGGCGGCGGCGTCTACGATGACGACTACGACGGCAAAGAGGAGGATGATGTTGACGCTGACTACAGCGGCTACGACGACAACGACGATGAAGATGGCTACACTAACAACGACATTGGAATCAACGGCCAGGTGAGTTCGCGACGACGTTCGGAAATGATCGGAAGTGCTCGGGTTATGTTCGTCAAAGCTTTGGCAATGTCACTTCTATTTGTACCTGAGTTAAAGTCTACTTTTGTAGGCACAGTTTTACACATCGAAAACGCGTTATGAATTATGACGAATGTTATATCAGACAGTTTGTCGTTTACAATACACACAAAACAACAATAAAAAAAATAACTGCAGTAAATAATATGTGACATTGTTTAAATTCTGTCGATACTAGCCTGGTAGTTGTATGTCTTTATAATGACTTGAGCATTCTAATATTAAAACCATAATGGTCTGCTCCTACTAAATAGTTAAGTGTTAGTACAAAGACTGGACTAATTTTAACTGGGTTGGGTTAAATGAAATTGGCTTTTTCTAAATTATATTGAAAATAAAACAACAACGAATGGTGATTTGCTTTAATAAAAAGTAGAGGGGCAACTAATGACTCTCTTACTCCATTCTAATATCTGGTAAAGGAATCTTGGGTGAGCATGACCAATAACACACTATTATACAGAATCTCATATTCTTTATAAACGAGATGATCGCTTATCACATGTCGAGGAAACTAAAAGACCAAAAATACTTATTTCACGCGTCTATGAATCATTTAATTATGTTATCAGTGCAACTCATATTTATTCTAGTGTGGATCTGTCATACATTCTATGTTTCTTAGTACTTATGCATCATTCGTTTTACTCATTGGGAAATATACCTAATTAACTGTTCCGAGAAGAAATATAATTATTTAAATAATTCACGTATTTGTAGACATGTGTTTGTTAATTTGTTAACCTTCAAACATACGTGGTTCGAGACACAGTAGATAACCAATAGTCCCTTGGTCTTAAAGGTTTAATTGGCGTGTATCTCCCAATGAGTAAGTTTAGTCATCCCACATGTACTGAATGCATATCTTGCACTTAAATGTCACCACATTATAGCAGAGTTCGTACTGAGAACCACATAGCATGGAATGTTGAATGAAGTATACATGAAAACAAACAAAACTGTCTTATGTTGTGTCCTTGTTTATTTTTGTTGTTACATTTAAACATTCCACATCCAAATACCCACTATAATTTTACATACATAACATTCATTTGACATCCAACTTCATAACGACTTAAACATAATATTATTAATTAAGTTTACCTTAATATAAACATAATTGTGAGCTTTGTGTGTGGTTATAATAACGCTTTACATAACGCTGCTTTGTCAATCACTGTATATAAACGAGACTAACGAAAGCTTAAATGGAAGCTAAAGCGAATTTGCGTTACGCATGGACTAAGAAAATTAAACGCGATTCGACCATCATCACCTGTTCAATATTACACTGGAAGAAAATATTTACATTGTTACAAATAAAACTAACTCTAGCGCACTTTACCACCACTCAATTTGAACTCGTTTGAGCCTTTCACTGACTGCAAAACATGCACTGAAGCAATGCAATATATAATAAGTACATGGCACTAAAATTGCACTATATTAATGGGTATGGTAACAACGAATTTTCTAGCAATAGTTCAAAAAAATCACGGATGGTGTAGAATAGATAATTTTGTGAATGGAATGAAATGGTATCAAAGGTGTCTAGGAAGGTCTGTGGAAGCCTCGAGTTAAAGGTTAGTCTGCTCTCGTGATACAAAAGATGATGACGCAGCTTTAATATCTGAGTCCATGTAGCCACAATAACCACAGACAGCGCTCTTGGGTACGTAAGGGTGTGCGTACTAACGTGCGTGTGTCGCGGCGCCGCCGCAGGTGGAGCCCCTCACCCCCGCCCCGCACCCGCACCGCCACCACCACGGCGAGCCCGCGCCCCCCTCCCCCGCCCCCGCCGCCCCCGGCGCGCCACACACAAGCACCGACACGTTTCAGACCGAGAGCGCCGCCCCGCCGCCGACCCCCGCCTCCCTGCCCCCGCTCCCCCCGCCCGCCCCGTCCCCCCCGCCCCCCGCCACGGCGCCCCCGCCCCCCCCGCCGAGCGCCCCGCCCACTAGCACCGAGGATGCCCGCGAGGATACCACTCCCGAGTCCGCAACTAACTCGTATACCACGGAGGTTTGTCGTAACCCGCTCTCGAGTTTACGTGTCATGCATGTGCGTGTTGTGGCAGTCGCATGACGTTTGCAGCTATGTTAGTTTTAGATTTATTGTATTTTGTTAACTTTACTTTTAACAACATCGACTACTAGAGTCTGCGGGTTTAAAGCTAGCACAACCAACCTTTCGTCAACTAAACCTGCGCTTACGATTTGACGTGAATCTAGCCGCACTTAATCGCATCTTGTCGTTCATATATACGAAGACTATCGGCTGAATACTCAAACGGCACTCAATTTTAAAACGCAGTAAAATATGTTGCTGCCCTTACTTTCTCTCTTTAGAGTGACAAAGACAGCAACAGATTTGAGAGCGTGTTAAAGTTAAGTGACTTGAGTATGCGGCCATAATGTCTCTTTCCTGCTTGTGAAGTAGACGTAACGAAACAGTTGTGCAAGCTAACATAACATTTTAATAAAATTGTGCTAACCGTAATTAAGTACAATATTTTTTTCAATGTGTATTTTGTTAAGTAAAGAATGCTAAGTCTTAAAAAATATTTCATAATTTTACTATAGTTTTTGATATTGTGTAATGATTGCTAGTCTAACTGATTGTCTATTTGTTTTGTTTTGTCATGAAGATATTAGCCGAAATAAGTAAACGTTTCTTATCAAGTGCATTGACCAAAAAATATAGCTGTCACCATCGCACAACTGTAAAACTAAGATGGCAAAAAAGAGATGGAAAATAGCTAAGCTATGTTAAAGTAAGTACATGTTAAAAAAGGTTTAATTATCTCGGCCTTAGTTTTGGAATGTTACTTAGTACCTACATTTATTGTCAAAGCGTTGTCAATGTGCTCTGAAAATTATTTAAGCTCTAGTGACTAGTGCATCTAGTAGAAATTAGTATGTGTTTGTAAACACTAGCATGACTGTGATAATATTGAGTTTAGAAAACTGTACCTTAACAGATATGTACCTCTTTATTTTGACTAATGAATTAATAGAGACATGCAATTCTTGACCGCTTACTGTGAAAATTCCTATAATACAAAAACAACTTTATTGCTACACATAAAAAGAAGCTACAAGATTCTATGCTTCAGAATTAGTTCAGCAAAACTCTAAAAGAAACAGAACCTTATTGCTAAAATACTATTTAAACTATCATCTTTTCATAGTAAGCGAACTTCCAAGTCACACACAGACAGTGACTAACAGCACATAGTTTCTACTGTACACTACACAGAACTGACGAACCGACATCAACAACTAAACGAGTATTCTTCTACAGCATAACGAAGTGGGCATCACCGCTCTCTCCGCGTCGCCATCAGAAACAACCAACATTAACATGTCGGTCGCCCCGACGCTGCCCATAAGTCCTCGTCGCTTCGACGATTTCGGACCCGTCATCCTCGAAGAAACCACCACTTTAGAACCCGAATTGGTAAGTAATATTCTACCTTTATCATCCTTACTCACTCCTGTAATAGTTGAACTAATCGTGTGTGAGTTGATTTTATTTAACATTGGGAGTGAAGGGTTTCACGTCATACCCCATTTAGAGTAACTTTGTTTGTAAATATCGACTAATCTGCGACGTTTTGACAACGATATGCGATTGATTGTATGAACACTACGTTTGTATAGACAGCATGACGTATTTAGTTGTAAAATAAATTAAAAACAAAAATGATTTTGGGATTCTTGATATTCTATCCTTCTGGGACTAACTACATTTCAACTTCAACTCTCTGTACATACAAATCTGAGCTCTACCTACGTTGTCTTAACGTCTATTTTTCACAACACATCGTGTGAGCGTCCGCATGGCACTTTCAGCAAACCGTAATAATCCGTGAGTCGAACGAACTACCTCCGATGTCGTCGTCCACGGAGAAGGAGGTGACTTCGTCGCCGTCGCCTTCGCCGTCGCAAGAAACGACACCGGAGACTATACCGACAACTACGCCGACTCTGCCGCCCTTGCCGACAACTCCGCCCCCAACGCCGACAACTTCGCCCCCGACAACGACAACGTCGACAGCCGCCCCCGAAACAACGCCGCCTCCGTTGCCTACAACCTCGCCGATACCTGAGACCACTTTACAGGAGGTCACTAAGCAGGTCCGTAGCGGATTAACTTGCCTCCGGGAACATATTACCGATTGCCTAATGTTTTACTGTAAAGTTGGTGATGTAAAAAAGCCTTATTTAGCAAGACTTTAGTGTATTACTGTCTCTCGAGACAGTAATATTGCTTGTTCATCGCACTTGAACGAGTTCAAGTACAACATGGCAAAATAGAGGTGGAGAATAGCTTTACCCATTTACTTGTTCACTACATATCTTGGTTAATTCTAAAATAATGTTTCCAAACTCTTTGACGAATCAGAATATGTAGTAGAGTCAGAAATAAAAGTCGATAAACACTGCTAGTTTTATTTATTAGCAATAAATAGCTGCAAAATAATATTAAACATAAATTTTATAATTTCACGAAGTAATTAAAGCTTAATTTACCGTTATTTAACATCCATTATAGTCCTTTTCATTTGCATTATAATGGAAAATTACAAAATATTTAATCGACTTTAATTGCTGACAAAGTATTGCTACAAATACGAATTGACACGTCGACACTTCGGAAATATGATCCCGGTTCGGCCAATTTAAGTAGGTACCCATCCATCCATGTAGTTTCCCAAATCATCACATCCAGGTTTATTACGTACAGTATTTACTAACAAGTGTGCGAATTGTATTCATTTTGTGATTGGTTTCATGCATTTAACAACAAAAAACTAAATTATTAATTGGCAAACAGGTAAAATTAAAACTTCTACATTGTAGAAATTGGTACGACACTTGTAATATTTATTCACGGGGTTTTAGTATAGTATAGTGTAAATTCTTCAGTTTCTTTCTACTTAACTTTTACTTGGTCTGGGATATTTTCTACGTCAGTTCCTTATTTAAACTGTAAAAGAAATGTACAATACACTTTTGTATTATAGGTATATTCAAACTCTTTGCAAAAGAAAAATCATAGTCATTTAATTATTTTCCTTGCAATAAGTTTCTCATTATATTCCTCGATAATTTAGGAAGTGAACCCGACGGAGGGTAGGAGTACAATAATCGGTCAGACCACGGAAACAGTGACGTGGGCGATGCCTGTCAACCAGCCGCCCACGCTCAAACACCACATGAAGAAGCTGGCCATCACTGCTGGCAAAGCTTTCAGGTAAGACGCAAGAACTAAAACAATAAACATTTTCCGCTTTTTCGTTTGCGAGAATGTCAATAATCGCGAACCCAGATGAAATCGCCTTAAGCTTACTCCGAATTTTACCAAAATCAAATAATCTGTTTTCGGTACTGTGTATTTCATTTAAACTTTATGAACCTAGAGAACGCTGCTGAGAAATCTATCTGTGGTTTATCAACAGCGGTTAAATTCTTACTCAAACAGCAATCCTAATAAAAATATATAAACAAGATAATAGCAATGATATGGTAGTTTTCTCTAGCCCGTGTGTGTAGTTAAGAGGTCGCTGGAAACATAAAATACTTATAATCCTGGATCTCACCAATCTAAGGCCCGTATTAATAAACGTCACTCAACTCCGAGACGCTCTCAAGTCTCTTGCTGTCCTTGTCATTCTAAAGGGAAAAAATAAGGACAGCAATAAACTTGAGAGCGTTTCAGAATTGAGTGACGTCTATAAATACGGGCCTTAACTCCTTATCCAAGACGATTAAACGCTCCTTTCAAAACGTTATAATTTGTATCCTTTTGTATTTTCCCAGGTACATAATCCCGGCGGACCTGTTCACGGACCCAGAGGAGGGCAGCAACCTGACGTTCACGATGTACGAGGCAGAGAATGTCCCGCTCAGCAACAACTCCTGGATACAGTTCATTCCTGCTGCTAGAGAAGTTTATGGATTGTAAGTATATGGATTTTATATTTGTATATGTCTTTACATTCGGATTTTATAACTGTGGGTCTATAAATATATTAATCTGATACTGTACACTGTACAGTATGCAATTTTACATACTTCTTAGCATGGTTGTAGCCTAAGATCCAGCCTTGCTTCTTGGTGAAATCGTTCGCGTGTTATGATGGCTAAATGTAAGGTCTGGTTTATTTGTCGACTTAATGATTATTGAGCAGCTGTTTTTCGCACTCTCTTTCACTTCACTTCCTTAAACAAACTATTTAGATAAAACTATTAAATCAGATGGCAGAAAACTGCACGTCACAAGGACTTCATACAACTTTATTCCATTCGTAAGTTCAGAAACCCTACTCTACTGTACTCAACAATGGCTACTAATTAATGTACTACGCTGACGTTGTTCATGTGTACAAATAAACACTTTGATCTGTGTCTGATGTGACACTGAAGTCAGCAGCGAATTATACAGAAAACTGTTCACGCAACCTGTCAGCGTCGAGAGAAATCAGGCCTTTCTATTTTTACCTTTCACCATGACATACTACCATCTTCTTTCCCCAGGCCGTTAGAAGCGCACGTATCTCGCTGGAACTTCATAGTAGAAGCTCAGGACAGCGAGGGACTGGTGGCTCGCGGCCCGCTAGACATCACGGTACAACAGCACAAGAGCGGCCGTACTATTAACCATCAGTTCATCATGGAGTTCAAACTGCTCAAGGAGTACAACAATGCTATCGATTGGCAGATTAGAGCGTTGGAGGGCATTGTTAACCTGTTCAGGTACGTTGTTGTTCTTTTTACCTAATATGAATTTATAGCGTCTTTTTTTAAGGAGTAGGCGTAATTATATACCGTGTTAGGTAAGACGAGGGACGTATTGAAGGAGGCTATTCAGTATTCGATTCTTATTCCAAATATGTTGAAAAAAACAATACTGTATTGTTTTTACCACATGCCTCATAAAATGAATAAATTGTCCTTAAATGTCCCCCGACCTACCTAACACGACGTACGCTTCTATGATGTCACGATTCTCGCAGTATCCACTAGCGTTAGTGATGACTAAGGTTTATAAATATTTATTTGTCTTTATTATGAACTCCAAAATTTCTAAATAAACCTTAGTACAGTGGTACTTAGAGTTAAAAATCAAAGCATTAATAACTGTTTTGATTGTTTCGTTTCCCCCAGAGATACAGATATGGACCACCTGACAGTACTGAACACGACGCAGAGCGGAGATTTATGTGAGTTTGTGTGGACCAATGACACACTGCCGAAGGACCCTGCCTGTCCCATGGACGATATCAATAGGTTGATGAGGGTACGTTGGTATACTATACTTACCTATTTCCTGTGGTTTTAAGTTCATGGTTCGCGAACTGATATGTTTGGTTCTATAACTGATGTGATACTATATGGTTGTAATCGTTTAAAATCCTCATCTCGAGCCAGTATTCGTACTGTAGTAGAATTTCTAACACCGTAACGAAACCGAGAGTCACATGTTCTTCTCATTATTAGGATAATTATTGAAGATTTTGTGGGAAGCTCTCATAGATATTCTCCATCTGGAGAAAATCTTTTCTTTTGTTATTCTTGACTGGTAGCAGACTGACCATAGTGCATGGTGTGGCGAAAGAATCGCCACATGCCGCATATGACCAGGCCTTGGCCTGGTCATATGCGGCATGTGGCAAAAAGGCCCTACAATGTGCGGTCATTACACTTGTGTAATGACCGCACATTGTAGTGCCTTTTTACACCTCCTATATTGAATGCTTCTCTTTCAGATAATGTCGGAGTCAGTATCAGAAGCGGGCAGCCCATCCGCGGGCCTGACGCGCGCGATGCAGCCCGAGCTGAAGGTGGGCGGCGTGCGCTGGCGCGGCCTGGGGCCCTGCGCGCGCGCCCCGCCCGCCACCCGGGCCCCCGACACCTACCCGCCCGTCACACGCAACCAGGTCGACCACTTCACTGCCACTGTGGGACATCTGCTGGTCTACAAGGTGCCCGAGGTGAGTCACACATACGTCATCTTCTATCTACACTTAATATGCTGCTGAATACCAACGATCTACTTAAGGCGTCGGCCTATCGGACCTTAAAAACCATAGTTACTAGGAAACCCAAAACCTTACAGCAAGATTGATTATATCAGACGAGTGGGTGAACACTTCCATCATCGTCTCTCAGATACTAGGTACACAATACTTTAAGATCCTCCACAAACCTATAAGACCTTTACAACCCAGTTATTGTAATATCAAACTTTCAATGTTCTGATTTTCGCCGATTCAAATCGCCTGTCTAAAATCTGCGAATGGCAACCAACCGCTACCGGGGTCAACAGCTTTATGTGCATACTTTTAATCGGTCGATATTTTTCAGTTCCCAATATTCAAACATTTATTTGACAGAACATACTATAATATTCCTTTCTGATTTTCTCCAGGATACATTCTTCGACCCCGAAGACGGCGGCACGCGTAACCTGGCGTTGTCTCTACGGTACAGTGATCGCACTGAACTGCCCGCGGGACATTGGCTGCAGTTCGACGCAAAGAACCAGGAGTTCTACGGCTTGCCCGGGCCCAGCGACGAGGGCAGCGTGTCTTACCAACTGGTGAGGAAATATTGTTGTTACATTTAACATTAAACAAATATTTTGCCTTTAAATAGGGTGTAAAATTATAGCTAGTAATGTAGGCAGATAAAACCCTTTTAGCAGATGACAATGCATATTTTATGAGAAACAAAAGCCGAATGTTTGTTTTCCAGACCACATACCTTTGTTAGGTGCCTTATCTCTCAAATACAAGGCGTATTTGAAAGATACTGTGAGGTTGATGGATTTTCATCAGTTACCAGCACCAGAATTTTCCTTTGTGAGAACTAAGAACTGTTCTGTTATAAGAGGCCTTTCATTAATTAAGGTAACATGTACTTGAGCTGAGCTGTCAATCCAGCGTCAGGTGAAATCTAAGGGTGAAATGATAGCTTAACTCAAACACTATTGAAACTATTGAAAGATGTTTATAAAATAACTGTAGGTACAAAAACCAGCTAAACCAAAACTAATAACAATTCCAGATTGCCGAAGACTCCAGCAAGAAGAGTGCCTACGACAGTTTAATAGTAGAAGTAGCGAAAGCACCGACAATCAGACCCACGGTAGAGTTCCAAATGACCATGGAGTACCCATTCCCGATGCTCGCATACGATGCTAACAACAAGCGTAAGGTTGTCGAGAAGCTGGCAGCACTGTTCGGACAGAAGGAGACTGAGAACATCAGGATACAGAGCATCACTAATAATCCTACTACCATTATTTGGTGAGTTGAAATTTTGTACTACCATACTAGTACTATGTGTAGTACATTGATATAGGGTGTTCAACGCCCTCGTTGCTGCTACTTGTACGAATATGGATTAAAAGTTGTTACATTTGTAGGTTAAGAAATTCCTCCACCAGTAAGGATGTCCGATTTCTTGCTTTAAATCGACTTTCACAATCGCAATAGATCGTAACGAATGGACAAACAAATACTAGAATTTTTTGTCAAACGGTTTTCCTAGGAATCACACTATATGAAAAATTGCTACCCCACATTTATATATTTAGATTTCGAGTTAGTTAGTTAAGGATGACTAGATTATAAAATATCGAAAACCAATTCAAAGTTATATTGCGAGCATTATAGTAGAGTTCATAAATTATCGATCGTTTACAATCTCGTGATTATAAGCTACATGCGTGCATGCTGGTCCTGCCCCAAGTATTTGTCCTTAGGCCTCCGTTGATTATAATAGAAGAAGTAGTAATCCTACATAATAATAATTTCACATAAACTCTTCCAGGTACAACACAAGTCTCCCAATGGACAGATGTCCTAAGAAAGAGATAGAAGAACTACGCAAAATGATCATAGTAGACGAGCGGGGCTCTATGGGCGGCGCGCTCAAAGAAAACGTCGACCTTGTGTTCGATAAGGACCTTAAAGTCATGTCCATAAGGCTCATACCTCTCGGTCTATGCGCCGAACAGAATACTAAGATAGCTAAGACACCGATCATCACTTATACCGCGGGTATCGGAGAACGAGGATCGAGCCTTAATAATAATAAGGCTAGTAATGCAGCCGATCCTAACTACTTGGTGACGTTTATCATTCCCGCCATCGTGATCGTGTGTATGATATTGTTGGCGTCTATCATCGCTTGTGTGCTGTATAGGCGGAGGAGGACAGGTAATTGTATTTGTCATAATATATTTTTAATTATTTAGGCGTGCATAAATGTGAGGACATCTACAGATAAAGAATTTGTTCAATAATCAGTGTTTGTGCACGCCTAATCTAAGCCATAATTATAAAACAAAAAAAAAATGTTTTATCGATAAAAATAAGGGTTTACTAACATCTAGTTTAATTCTGTAGGAGGTGACAATGCTTGAATAATAAGGTGATTTAAGATACAAGACATTTTAGAGTTCCACGTTATTTTTGATCAAAAGTCATTGCTTCTCACGTAATGGATTGGAATTATGTCAAAATTGTGCGCTAAATTATGTCAACAATAACTTCACAGTATTGCTTGCCTATGCTAAAGTACACCAAAGTTTTTAAAACTTAATGCTTGAAAGTTGATTGCTATAAAAGTTAGTGTAAGTATATTTTGATGTCATGGAGTGTCATGTCGAAAATAGTTAAACAGTTGCCTAAATTTCCCGTTGGGTGCGTCACCATCGAACGATATTTTGTGCAAATCCGAATGTTCACAAATTCATGGCACACTTATCAGAACGGCTATTAAAGACTCAACAGTATTAGCACAGGAACACAAAATAGATAGGTATGGAAGATCGGCTGCACACAGACACGCGTCTGACAGCAAGTGCAAGCGTTTGGGAAAGTTTGACATCGCAATGCGTATACGGCCATTGTGACTGTATTATAGCGCCAGCGGAGTCATCTCGTGTTCTTGGTTATAAGAACACGTGTATGATCTCCATACTATAATTTAATAACCGTACAATTGTCACTAAAATATTATTTACAAACTGGAACTTGGCAGAAATCACCGAAAATTCGGTGGATTGCCAAAATATATTATATAAAAATTGAATTTGAAGTTGATAGAGCCAGTCTTCCGTATCTATCTATTTTGAAACAGGAAGTAGTCATTCGCTTTTAGTGTCATCATTCTAACACAGCCTAATGTCATATTTCAGGTAAAATGAGCGTGGGCGACGAGGAGGAGCGGCAAGCGTTCCGCTCGAAGGGCATCCCGGTAATCTTCCAGGACGAGCTGGAGGAGCGCGGCGACGCCGAGCCCGTACACAAGTCGCCCGTCATCATGCGCGAGGAGAAGCCGCCGCTGCTGCCGCCCGCGCCTGACTATCGCGCCGGCGACGACGCGCCCTACCGGCCCCCACCGCCCTTCGCCGCCTCGCGCACCCCCCCGCGCCCCAAGGCCACGCCCACCTACCGCAAACCTCCCCCCTACGTGCCCCCCTAAGCACACCGCACCCCGCACCCCCTCTCCCCCCCGCCCGCCTAGTATGTACGCGACTTCGATCTTGCTTGTGACGACGCTACCCCGGGGGCCGTAGTATACGTGACGTCATCATAGTCAAGTAATCACTTACGAAATACTTTCGATATTAAAATAATGCGATACGGTTTTAACTAGTCGATTCGAGCGCCGGCGGTTGTTTTCTACGATTTATTTATTTATCTTACTCTCGTGAGCTGTCTTACTTATACTTATTATTATAATAATAAAACTATTCGGCCGTATTACGCACTTACAATGAGATGCATTTAATAAAATAGCCAGGGGAGTAACCCGACGTCGACGAAACGAGGAATTGTGCACAGTTTAATGTGACTACGAATTTCTTATAATGTAAGTACGTCACGCAATATACCTGACTATTAGGGTAACGTGATGTCGATTTTTCAATTATGTAAAAACTGGAGACTTCACGATAAGATGAAGTACTCTAGTGTTATTGTTGAAGTAGATGATGTTACATTAGCTCTTAGAATAAGCCGGAGTTCAATCGAATGTGTGAATGGTTTCGTAATAAACTTTAAATCATTTGCGAATGGCAGTAGAGAGAGAATTATGTAACGAATATTATTGAATTAAATGAACTGAATGCTAGTAATATTCGCGAATCTAGGCAACAATACGCATTGAATAATCTAATACCAATCCACGTTGACATATTGTCAATTACCGATAAGTACTACAACTAATTTATTTGCTAACGTACCAAATCAACAGTAATTAAAGAGTTTGGCTAAAAATGTGCCATTGTTTCACAGTTGTTATTTAATGTAATATTTAAAATAAAACATATCGAAAGTGTAACATTTTAGCCTTTAGCGTAGATCTTCCATACACATTATAATTGTAGGTAGTGCGTGTGTGTGTGAAGTACATGTGAGGTTACTGTTGAGTGAGGCGGTGACGTCACAGTCTCGACGCCATTTTAACGAATCGCTGTTTATAATGCATGAATCGGTCATGATTAGCTGGTGTGTAAACTATGAATTACAATTAACATACTATTGTAATGAATATACAACTGACTCTAGTTATAGGCTACGAATAGATATTTTTAAGGATGGAATATCATTTTGTACTTGTCTAATATTACCATAGTTATAAGGTTAACAAATTGTGTAAACTTAGGGACTTGAACGAAATGAGCTATAATGATAACTTTTCCTTTGGATGTATTTTTTTCTACTGTATACTCATTTAGAGTTTTGCATTTATAGATCTTTTTAGTGTTATTAATATACAATTTTATAGGCCAGGTACATTCAAGTTTTCATTTGTCATTACTTTGTTTCTCAAGTTGTAATAGGAGTACTTAAATGTCCAATTAAGACCGTACCATTTTTCATTCTTTCGTATTTATCCATAGTAGCTACTTCTATTTTCTTTTAAACCGTTCTAATTATAAACGCACATAATTTATGTAATTAATGAGCTTTTTATTTTAAATAAATAAAAATTGGTCTAGACAAAATTTGTTTGATTTTCTAGGTCTCTTTTCTTGTGTCTGAACAAATCTATATTAAAATAACTAAATCTACATATATTATAATACAACAATATGGTTCCTTTGCTTCAGAAAAAAGTTCTAAATCTACCGAGACTTAGTGCAATAATGGTGCCGATTCTCTTATTTACAAACTAGCCTAAATTTTAGTTTAGTCGTTTAGTGCATCTTTGTCTCTTTCCATTTCATTAAGAAAAGGACAGAAGAAAAAAAGTCCTGTCGAATTTAGACTGCATAGATAATTTAGACGCAATTAAAAACATGGCGACTAAAAATACGCCAATTTTCTTCAGGCGCTGTCTAATTTGACAGGACTAAACCGATATGTACTTATCTTCTCTCCCTTTCATAAAGAAATGAAAAAAGAGATATGCACTTATATTTACGTTAGTTTGTGAACAAGAAAATTAGCACCATTGTATGCAACCTAGTCCAGTAGTTAATTTTCCTGTGTCCTAAATCCCATTTCCCATTAGCCTACACATAAAAGAGAGTCCTGTCTAGTCTGTCTACTCTCCACTGCACCATCGCGGGAAACTGATAAAACTTCCGCAGGAGGAGGAGGGCAGCGTACGCTCTCCGACGCCCGGTGCGCTGCTGCGGGTTGGTAGAGAAGTAGAAATCTTTGTCTCCCTTTCGCAACTTCCTTCTGCGCAAAATGCACGATAACATTTTCACAGGAGACCACTGCGTCCCAGGACTCTGCGCCAGCCATTGAACTGACTACGGCCGGCAGCGACAGATCGCTACCTACTACAGAGACGAACACGGCGCGGCCACTCCCTCCCCGCCAGCCAGCCCTACCCTAACTAACGCCGCTACTTATCGTTGTTTGTTTAGCGACGGTGACAGTAATATTGCTTAGCTGAAGCTCCCAATAAGAAAAGATTTTAAATCTCTGCCATACTTTTCCACTACACATGATATTTTAATGAGAGTGGGTTAATTGGATAGTTTACACCATTAACCAACAAATGTTAGACACAATTTTTATAAAACCTCTTTTAATTTCAGTCCAATAAATTCGGTTCATTTTCAATTTGCTATAAAATTAGATTTTTAATTGCTTTGAAATCAATAAATAGATAGTCAACTGAAATGTTATTTTAGTGACGTCATATGTTGCGATTGCCATGCATCTATTGGAGAATTGCGTTTTGACAGCTCATAAAAAGTACGTCAATTGATAAGGAATACGCACACCGGAATGGCAGCGGCCGCCCGCGGCGCCGCGAGACCGCCAGCGTCGCTAGAAACAAGAGGCGCGCGGCCGCTCGCGGCGCCGCGGGCAGCCGCTGACGGCCGCTGGCAGTCTCGCGACCTTTTCAAGCTTTTCAAGCGATACTAGACTTTTAAGTATGTAGCTAAAGTTTAAAATTATTTCACACTGAAAGTGCTCGCCGCGCCGCTGCCGGCCGCTGCCATTCCGGTTTGCGTTGTCCCTAAACTATCGTATCGTATTGTAAAACAGATATACAAGGCCACCACCACCACCCTCACCGCCGCCGCCGTCACCACGCCGAGAACAATATGACGACACTGAAGTGGCAATACTTCACTTAAAATAATCTTTTCATTTCAACCATTAATTCACGAACCGCATCATAATTGCACTTGATTTGCGGAATAGTTCAAATAGTTACCGTGGCCCCGGAACATAAAGGGCAACCAAAGGAACATGGGTGGGTTTCAGTCAGTAAAAGTCTGACAAGCCCTCATGCCAGCCCAGGGCGGGAGAAGTATTCTGATGATTTCCCACCCATCCAAAAAAAAAACCATAATCGCACTTGTATAATCTGAAAGGAAAGCCTGAAATATAACTAAGAGTTTACCTAAAGGAGCGGGTAAATGATGCAAAATTTTAGGTTTACTGAAAAATTCGTAGTGGTCTGAATTTTATACCTATACTAGCTTTTGCCCGCGGCTTCGCGTGCGTTAGAAAGAGACAAAAAGTAGCCTATGTTACTCTCCATCCCTTCAACTATCTCCACTTAAAAAATCACGTCAATTCGTCGCTCCATTTTGCCGTGAAAGAAAGACAAACATACAGACACACTTTCCCATTTTTATTATTGGTATGGATTGCGGCGCTGTAATGAAGATGCGGAAAATCGACATTTACCTAAAAAAAAGTCACGAAAATCCGTTTTTTGGTCGGATGTCGATAGAGGTCATTATGAAATTGTGTGTTGTATGTCATGAAATTATCTTCAAAAAACGCTTTTTGCATTTTTCTATAAAATTTAACTGTTTCCGAAGTAGAGCGCTTAGAAAGTGACTATATTATGACGATGTGATGTAGTCGCTTCCGCACCACCTTGAAAGTCGAATGCAATTTTTTACATGGTTTAAGTGTCATATTTTTGAAAAAAATTCGTGAAGAAACCGACTAATAATTAAATTGACAATCCACCTTGAGCAAGCGTGGTTATATTATATGCCCTCTCTATATGAGAAGAAGCTTTTGCCCTGCCGTGGGACAGTAGTAGGGTTGTTAAAAATAATCGTTATGAAATCGACTTTTCATATTATTACTCTGTGGCTAACTTTCTCGTCACTACGTTTAACTACGTTAACTTACTGTCAAAGTGTCAAAATTTTGAATCAGTCAAAAAATAAAACAATTCATTATTTTTTGCATGCAAATTGCAAATGCAAAGTTTAATTTTGTTGATAGAGGGTTTTTTATTGAATAGTAAATAGCAAGACATTTGCAGTGCTGTTCATTTAGTTACGAGTGTGTTGTTTACCTTAAAAATGACTGACTCGCAGAGGAGACCTAAGCATCGGTTCAACATGAGGAGTTTACGGCTATCTCTAAAATACCGACCAGAAATACTGAGGTTGATAATAAGACTGAAATTCCGGATTACTCAAAAACAGCTGGTCATAGACCAGCTGAAACTTGACCTAAAGGAAATGGTAAATATACAACCTTAAATGTTATTGTTTTGAACACATTTTTTGCTGTCATTCGCTTATAAACTTTTAAATTGATTCTAGATTAATAAAAATCAGCATTTCATATCAAAGTAATTAAGTACTCGCATTTCTTTTGTACCCTACTTTGTCCCATTCCATGGAAAAGATCACTCCGAAATCTGTACTGATAATTCTCGTTCTGATATTTATGTGTATCATATTTTTGCAGATCAATATTAACAGAACTAAAGCCGATTCATGTTCAAAAAAGCTAAATGATAATAGTACCAATACTGATATTACATTCGAAAGCACACAATTGGTAAACAATGAAAATCAAGCAGAACAAACTCAATCTGTTGACAAATCAAACAATACTGAACTAGCAAAGGCAGTTACTAACGATCAATCAACACAAACAGAAGAAGTAGTAAAAAAGACTATAGAGAATGCTTCAACAACAAAAGAAGAAAAGACTGAAGATTCAGGGTGGAGTATAAATGATAATAAAGAAACAAAGAGCATAGCGGAACAAGTGGCTGAAGTCGCACAAGATGCACTGAAAGAGTCAGGGATGGTGTACGTGGAATCTGCAGGAATGTACTATGATTATAAGACTGGATATTATTATAATTCGGTAAAACTTTTATTCAACATATTTTATTATTTATGTTGTTTTTATTTCTCTGTCCACAATCATCACACTCATGAATTGTGCGCTAGCTGCTTTTCAGTAACTAGTTTATGTAAAATAAATGAAAAAAAAAATTATGTCAAAGCTAATCAAATTTTTATTATAAAAAAATTCATAAAAATTTAATCATTAATTTTCTATGGAAAGAAAAGCTTTTTGTCACTATTAGATAAATAAAACTCTAGAGAAAACTTATGTCTTTTTGTACATATTTCATATCTTTGATGTTGCAGTAACAATTTTATATTTTGTCATTTTCAGGAGCTAGGGTTGTACTATCATACAGACACAGAGTGTTACTACTATTACTCAGATGAGAAGAAGTCATTTGTTTTCCACTCATACCCAGACAGGAGTTCCTCTAATGCAGCATTATTGGCTCACGAGAAAAGGAAAGCTAGGAAACATAAAATGGTAAGTAGATGTATAGACAAATCTTATGACTAACTATTTTTTATTTACTGGTATAATGATTGTTGATCAAATACATTTTGTGAAAATTGTTGTGCATTTAAAATAAGATGCAGTCATTAACAGTACAGTACTTACAACATCCTTACTAATATTATAAATGCGAAAGTAACTCTGTCTGTCTGTCTGTCTGTCTTTCTGTCTGTCTGTCTGTCTGTCTGTCTGTCTGTCTCTTCTTCACGCCTAAACCACTGAACCGATTTGAATGAAATTTGGTACAGATATAGTCTGGGACCCGAGAAAGGACATAGGATAGTTTTCATCCCGGAAGTCCCCCGGGAACGGGAATTATTACTCCACGCGGACGAAGTCGCGGGCAAAAGCTAGTCTGTTTATAATTTTATTTAACTAAGGGCCTGTTTCACTAACCTTACAATAGGCTCTATTTACCAGATATAGTAAAAATTGGAACAGAATTCGTGTGAAATAATATGGTAATCATTTTATAAGAACTAATCAGAAGGAAATGAAAACAGGTCCTTAAAATAAGATTTTGTTTCCAAATTATGACAGTATCAACTAACCACAGCACTATTATGTTTTCAGGAAAGAAAAACAGAAGAAGACATAGATAACCTGACGAAAAACTTATCTCAGGTTTCACTCCAAGGCCAAACAGCCTTAGGTAATTAAATCATGAATGGTTTCACCCATACCAACAATCTAAATGTTATATTACAGGACAAAGAAGCAGATGGAAAAAATGAAACAAAGAAGTCTAAACTAAAGAAGAGTAATGCAAAGAAAGAAAAAAAAGATTCTTCTGAAGATAAGGCAAAAGATGAAAAGACAGAAGAAAAAGAAAAAGTAGAAATTAATGATGATGAAATGATTCCAATTGATGAAAAAGAGAAGAATAAAGAAGCTAATGGTGAAACTGCTGCACCAGAAGAGCTAGAAGATGGAGAATGCAGTGACACAAGTACTGAAAATTCCGATGATGAAGATGAAGATAAAAAGTCGAACATTAGCACATCAACAGCTAGTGATGATGGTAATTTTATGTCACTGCTGTGATACATTTGATTTAAGCAAAATTTCGTATAGAGAGATACACAAATATGTGACGGTTTGTGCTGTAAAGGTATAACTAGTTAAGCGAAGCTGAAATGTGTGTAACATTGTACATGCGACACATATTAGTCTATATCAGTACAGCTTAAACAGAAAATGAATATTCTTCAACAAGTTTATTTGTGTTCTGTAATAACAAATACATATGAAGGTTAAAGATTATCCTACAAATGTTGTAAATGTGAAGGGTTGTATGTGTGTGTGGATGTTCGTTACTCGGATTTTGATGAAACTTTACAGTAATATAATTTATACGTCTGAATAAGACATAAGCTACATAACATCAGGCTATGACATAGGGGAGCGGAGCAGTAACCAAAAACCTAACATAACGCAGGTGAACCGCGGGGGACAGCTAGTATAACTATTAAGTTACCATAATATATATTTAATTATTTATTATTCAGAATCAGTGGCTAAGCACCACCCGCCATGCATGCGCGTGATCGTGCGCGAGACGACGCTGTCGAAGTTGCGCGTCGGCAACTTGTTCATCGTCACTAAAGATGGCGGCACCGTCGGCAGGGAGGGCGAACAACACACTATTCTGCTTAAAGACCATAATGTGTCTAGGGTGAGCATAATTTTACTGACGGAGTGTAAGGGTGGGACCACGGACTGAATTCCGTGCATCTTCTAGATGCTTCTTGTAGTATATGAATATATTTCATTGTGCCTAAGTCAAGTTGCAAATCCACTGTTGTTTATAATTGTACGTTTTTGTTTGGCGATCGGATTGCAACGCGAACCCGATCGCTTACTGGCAGGATCGCCATGTAAGGATTGGACGACGGACCGAAATTAAAGATTCTTCTTGGATGAGAGAGACTACAATTTATTCAGACCATTGCATGTTTATAAGATTGATATTGACAACATATAATAATCTATCCCTATACTACAAGAGACCTTTCGTCTTCTTTATATACCTTTTTTCTGGTAGGCTTAGTTTCTGCACTTATTCTCTTAGGCTGGACCACTGTACGAGAATGTTGAGGACCTTTGTTATGAAGGTTACTGCAACATAAGTTCTCTAAGTACATACGTATAATATACAGTATACACATTCATAAGCATAAGTTGGCTAGCCACGGGCTGCATCTGTGACTAATATGTGTTCGCCGCTCGGTGTTATCAGATAACCCTGCAACTGCAAACGGTTGGCGGTGTTCCACTGTGCATTTTATCTAGTGTTCTGAACATGCACGATCATCTTATGGTATTACCTTTTAGCGGCAGTATTTTTGTATACTTAAGAACCTTCGAGAAAGATTCTACCTTCATTATGAGTCGACAACACAATCGCGACTGTCCTCGTGCAGTTGATTGTGGGCGGTGGTTTTTTTCTCAATAACAAGCTTGCTTTTTTGCTCGTCTCATTAAAAAAAGCTGATTATGGATCTCCCAAATACCTTATTAAATGCTCTTGTAAACTTGAAATAATCACTCTACAAATAGATTGGTGTCTTTGCTTGACAAACACTGCATTCAATCGTCCTTAATAGAGAGTTTTACATAAAATAAAACTTACCTATTATTTTTTCATCAATATCCGGAATCCATCTTGAGTCAAGCACCCGTCTTTCAGCCAATTGACAGCGACTTCCGTTACCTCTCCGCTGGTGGCGCCCTCTATACTTACCGTTGGTACCAAGTATTTCAAGCGCGCCTTAGGTGATCGCCCGATTTATCGTATGGGACTCATGATGCACCAGGTAGACCTTACCTGGATTCCGGATATTGATGAAAAAATAATAGGTAAGTTTTATTTTATGTAAAACTCTCTATTATTCGTTTCGTATCAATATCCGGAATCCATCTTGAGTGATGTGTTTGTTATCACCTGGTGCGCTAGATCCAAAGACGCTATAATGTGTTTTAGGGTGTAAACATTTTGGATTAATAATATACAATGTCGAAATGATATAAATGTATATTTCAATAATAAATTCTTGTATGATATTCTACTATTAAGTCATAAAACAAAATAAATGTTTCGATAAATTAACAAGTACTTTTAATCAACAGGATCAAAATAATTAGACAAAGATGAAGAATTATTGGGAACACTTGAATCATTGTGATTTAAAAGTTCTTTTTGATAATAATTTTGGAAGGTGTGTATCGTTTTCCAGTTACCTGTTGCAAGAATTTGATCAATAGGAAAATTCTCTACGAAATTAAGAGAAGCAACTGCGGATCTTACTGATCCTGGAGTTGCATCAATACCAGCAGCTTTTAAAAGAGATTTCACCCATCCACCAATAACAGTTCTAGACGCAGGCTTAAGATCCCCTCTAACTGTAATAAATAAATGCTTTATATTTCCTCGACGGCTTGAAGTAATAAGTATTAACTGTCTTAACCAAAAAATCAGATTTAGCTTTTTATTAGGATGTTCTCTAAGCCTCCATCCAGACTGTGGTTATGGTTGTCTGTTTTAGAACCGAATGCAGGCCACAATATAATGGAGGAATCTTCATCGACAAAGCTATTGCTATCAATTCGCAACAGAGTAAGGTCGTGAACCCTACGACCTGATGCTAATAACAAAAGTGTAGCCACATGTCTTGATACTTGAAATATATTATTTTTATCAAAATCGTAATCACTCATGTGTTGCAATAAAGCCTTAGGGTTCCAAATAGGTGGTTTAGCAGATTTTTCTCTGGCAACGGAAATAGCTTTTAAAATGTGTTTGATAAAGAAATTTGAAGACAAATCAATACTAGACGTTATGTGTGTGAAAGTTGAGATAACAGATTTGTGTACCAAAATAGTTCTGTATGCAAGACCTATATCACAATGTAAATGGGCTAAATATCGAGCTACTTGCTGAACATTAGGGTATTTAAAATTAATCGAATTGGTCTCACACCATCGCCTCCATCGGCGCCACGCTGGTCTGTAGGTATTGATTGTGGAGCCTCGCCAGCTTGACATAAACAAATTTTGTTCTTGATCTGTCCAGTCTTTCAAAATATCTTGCCACCCGAAATCAGCCATGCTTCCAGGTGTAGGTCTTGCACTTGTGGCGGGTGCGTACCTGTTCTGGTGTCTATTAGAGTGCAGGGTAGGTCTGGAATCAGATAAGGGGGATGTCGGGCTCGCCGCTGAACATCCGCCTGCCAAAATACCTTGCTCCACTTCGGGGCAATCAATATATAGTCTCCGCTGGCTTGGTTCAGGTGTTGGAGAACTCGAGGTATTAAATTTGGTGGTGGAAACAGCCAAGCTAGGCCGTATTGCCACTGGTGACAGAATGCGTTGTGATGTTGCGCTTTCTGATCGGTGACGTCTGGTGACACGTACGCTGGTACTACGTGGGCTGTTTTCGATGCGAAGAGATCTATCTCCGGCATACCCCACATTCGAAAAATTGATTTCGTTGTTGTTTTTGTGAGATGCCATTCTGGACAAGCCTTCTGCCGAGAAAGAGCATCTACTTCGGCATTGAACCTGCCCGGAAAATAATGTGCTGTCAGATAAATGTTCTGCTTGTCTAGAACAGCGAGAAGTTGACGAGTTTGATAAAGCAGTTTCTTGGATTTTGTGCCGCCCTCCTTGTTTATGTACGAAACTACTGTCCGATTGTCGGTTTGCAACAATACCTGCGCATTCTGGAGTTGCTGCTGGTTCTGCCGTATAGCTGCGTAAACGGCAAACATCTCTTTCTTGTTGGCATGCCATGCCTTTTGAGAATCTGTCCAGGTTCCCACAATATTCGTGTCGCCGAGTTGAGCCCCCCATCCGATGTCCGATGCGTCTGTGGTCAAAAGTTGTGACGACACTGAGCTCAAGTGTATCGGCATCGACATTCCTATGGCTTGATACCACCACTCCATCTCTGATCGAACTGGTTGAGGTACAGTGATCGACCGATACGGTTGTTTCACCGACAACTGTCGACTGTAGTATTGCAGAGTACGACAGTGAAGGCGGCCTCTTGGAGTCACGAATGTTGCAAAGTTGAGTCTCCCCATTAGCGTTTGGTACTGTTTGAGGGACCACTTGGCTAACTGAAGCTGTTGGTGAAGTGCTTTGCGTAGCGTTAGGCACTTCGGTTCCGACAGGGACTTTGCGTTGCGTTTTGTGTCCCATGTAATGCCGAGAAACTCGAGGCGTTGCGTCGGAACCAATACAGACTTTTCGTAGTTGATCGTCCAGCCCAGTAAATGGAGTATCTTTACCGTGAATGCGAGGTCGTCTTCCAGCTGTGATTTTGACTGGTTTGCCAAAAGAAAATCGTCTAAATAAATTACACACCTGATTTTGTGACTCCTCAGGAATTCTGCTACCCAATTGGTTATCGAAGCAAAAGTTCTGGGTGCCGATGAAAGGCCGAACGGTAAACATGTCATCTGGAGTAGCTGATGTTGATTTGAATTTTGGTGATAATTCAGCCTCAAAAACCTGTGATGCTGCTGTGCTATGGGCACGTGGAAATATGCTTGGCTCAAATCTAGTTTGGCTAACCAATCTTGTTGTTGTAAAAAACTTGGAACACGGAAGTGACTGAATAGTTGGAATGGCTTGGCTACTACAAACTGATTTAGTTTTTTCAAATTGAAAATCGGACGGAAGGTCTGATCTGACTTGGGTACCAAAAAGAATGTGGAAAGGTAACTGGGCGTCAGTTCTGCAGGTTCCAGGACCCCCGACTCGAGCATATTTTGGATTTCTAATGTCATACTGGGAGAGGTTTTGGTTCTGTAACATTTCAAAACTGTGGGGCCCGGAAATATTAGCGGCGGCTTGATTATGAAGGGTATGCGTGCCCCGTTCAACAATCGACATATTTTGTCTGGCGCACCCAGATTGCTCCAAACATATTGAAATTGCTTTAGACAGCCTCCTTGAAATGTCCGACAGTCAATCGCTACGCTTGTTTTTAGGGATAGCTTGCGATTGCGATTTCTTACCCTTTGGTTTATCTCGGTGGTAGCTCGTTGAGATTTTGTTCTTGTTTGAAGCGGCCTGTTTTTGTTTTTTATGATAGGTATCTCGACGAAAAAACCTGTCGTCAACTTGTTTACTAGTCGATGGTTTTTGATTTTTATAAAAGTTTTCTTTGGTTTGGGGTATTAATTTCGTTGATACGGTAAGTTTATCCACCCCCCCAATTTTTTGGAGATAGGTTTGAACTGCCTCATCATCAAAAATATATTCTGAACTAGGAGGTATTTTATTGAAGACATCGCGATGAAAACTTTCGGAAATTTGGCGCAACATAGACTCTCGACGAATATTTATTAAATCAGCTCTTCGGCCGCACACTATTTGTAACAAATCATCAGTAACCGTACTATACGCGGATTCTTTCGAAAACAATGATTCCACTTTTTCGAACAACGAGTTGGGTGTCAAAGATTCTCTAGACTCATTGGACCAGTCCACCAGTGCTTGTAACGATTTTTGTAATTCATCTTTTTGACAAAGCAAAGCATTCGTTAATCCAGCGAAAGATCTTTCCAACAGATATGAGCGCGAATCTTCTTTCAACATGACAGATTCAAAACGCTTTAATTCGTCGTTAACTTTCAACTCAATAAAACCGGGGGTACTTAAATATTTCTTTTGTGCATCCGAAAACCGAATAGCATTCCAATCGTCACGCTTGAACCGCTGTAGTTCCGATATTTTTTTAAGGTATGTGTCGTTTGCCTTAGGGAATATCGGGTCCTTTACTGTTGTACCGACTTCCGATAAAATCTGAAGTTTGTTATTGCTGGGCAAGGTTTCCGGTCGTCGTAAATTTAAATCGTGTGTGGGTACGGAAAATGGATTATTATTTGCATTAGCACTTGAATTTGAATTATTTTCCATAACGGAATTTTTCGTAATAATATTTGTTAAATAAGCCACTTGTTGCGACAAAAACTCGAAGTGTGCATAACTCACGGTTTGGGAGTCCCTCTTTACTTTGCGTTTCTTAGGGCTGGGTCCACTGCTTTCCGAAGAACTGCTATCACTATCACTTGCATTTGGCGTCGGAGAACGAAGACGTTTACGTGATAGTGAACCGTCAGTATCACATTCTGGCTCGAAATTATTATTAGGATTTTCCATAATTACCACGGAGAGGTAAAAAATTCACGAATTTAAACTATAATAGTTATAACGAACTTATTTGAAATAAGTAGGTACTTTTTCGCGAAGTTTAAAATAACGCTATCAACCGAACGGCGCGAAAAACGACGCTATAATGACGATAAATCGGGCGATCACCTAAGGCGCGCTTGAAATACTTGGTACCAACGGTAAGTATAGAGGGCGCCACCAGCGGAGAGGTAACGGAAGTCGCTGTCAATTGGCTGAAAGACGGGTGCTTGACTCAAGATGGATTCCGGATATTGATACGAAACAAATAATATTCATGTTTATTGATGGATTCGAAAATTACTTATTTTATCCGAAACAATATTCATAAGACAACTCAGTTTATGCATTTATTTTTTTGTTTCTAGAATCACTTGGACATACAATTCGACCCATCGCGCAACTTGTACATGGCAACTGACCTCGGCTCTAAGAACGGGACGGTTCTCAACGGCACTCGAATGTCAGAGAGCCAGGTCATGAGCAAACCTATGGAGGTAATATTATTTTTAATGTATATTTTCTTTCTATTGGACGAATGAACAGAAAGTAAATGTTTGGCACAATAATTGAAGTAAACAGTAATAATATAAATGTTAAATATAATCTCCATTTTTAATGAAACGAAACAAAATATACTCAGTACGCCTGAGTCCGCCTGACAGCTGTGATAAATAGTCTCACTACAACAAAAGTCCGAGACCACTAGTGCCTGACACTGGTTTTCAATTAAACTGAACACGGAAATGAGCTTCATATTAGTTTATAAAGTATACCATCAAAATACTTTAACAAATTACATTAGAGGTACCTCACTCATTCTTATCTGTCATAGATCGTGCACGGCAGTACCATACAGCTTGGTGAGACAAAGTTGCTATGTCACATCCATCCTGGCAACGATACGTGTGGACACTGTGAACCAGGACTTCTAATGGAAGGTATTATATTTATACGATAAGTCAGAGTCTATAAAAAATAATAATTAAACAATAAAAAAACCAAACTGCAATTTTGGAAGTCGGTGGCGTTGTTTTTGTGTCATGTATTTGCCACTAACTTCAGTAGGTAATAGCAGTAGGATTTTGAATGAGACCTTCACACATCATAGTTAACTTAAACAAGGTGAAAATATCAGCTGTTTCATACATTATGGTCGGGAGGGCATTGAACTTTTGTTAGTAACAGCTGATATTTATTTCGCGATTTCGGAGTTTGTTCCATAATAAAAGTTCTTTGTTACCCGACTGCGCGACGCAAAGAAGGGTAATGTGTTTATTATGGGTAGAATCCTCACCTACCTACCTCACGTACAATGGCCCTACCTAAGAGGACTAAGTGTGGAAACCAAATCTCCCTGAGGGAGGTCCATGATGAAGATGAAGATGGGTAGAATCATCTCCTAAAGGGCTATTTCAAGGCCAAAAATACACGTACTAGACGTTCGAAAAACAAAACCCTCCTTTCGGCAGTTAGCTAAAAATAACACTACAATTTCTTTTAAACAAAAATTCAACTCTACAGCTATAGAAAAAGAGAAGAAAGTCGCGTACACGCGGACGTGCAACGTTCAAATGCAACATCAGTTGGAACTGGCTCGCCTAAAGAATAAGTACGCGAAGAAACCGCTGGCTATTGAAGAGACCGCGTACAACGACAGGGCGCAGGCACGGAGAGAGAAAGTGGGATCCTCGCACCATTCCGAAAAGACGCAAAGCACTGATATTAACACGTTAGTAGAGCATTTTTTTGTCTATGGCCACAAAACATGCCTATGGCCTATGATTCTCAAAAGTTTTCGAGCCCCCAGTAAAAGATTTTTTGTAAACTGACCTGTTTTTATAGGGAAACAAAACAAACCTCTTGCAAACAAACTATCTTACCAATTTAAATAGTAACTACCTATTTTATTAATAACCTCGCGTTCACTCGCGTAATGATATGTTTTTGGTAGTTAACCAACGAGCGCTGTTCTTGTGGCCTATAGATTATTTCTTTTCCCGTTTTTGCCACATTTTTATTTATGCTCCGGTCCTATTGGTCATAGCGTGATGTTATATACCCTATATTACTCGCTGATAACGTAGCTTTATATTTTTCATTTTTTTCTCATATCGGATACTTAGTTACGCATTCTATTCAATGCAAACAAACAACCAAATCTTTCCTCCTTATAATATTAGTATAGATATATGCCCTTACTAATAATCACTGTGTAAAGTTATGCAATGAATAAAGCCTGTGTAACCATACATTTTTTGACGTATAAACCTGTCATAACTTTATGCAGCGTTTATTAGTAAGGCACATAGACTAGAGAACTAGAGTTATTAAGGCTATCAAATAATTACTCATAAAAAATATGTCAGCTTAGAAAATGTGTATATGACCACAAATGGCATGCTACATTCCAGACTACAGACAAAAAGTCCTATAGTAAAATTAAATCATATTTGTGACAGATCGATAGCACCAGAAAACAAAGGCTTCAAGTTATTGGAGAAGATGGGCTGGAACAAGGGCGAAGGACTCGGCAAGGCGAGCCAGGGGGAAACAGAGCCGGTAAGTCATAATAATAAATTTATCGACTGAAAGGAAATTTTGATAAAACTTTTTCTTCAGCGCTTAATTTTAAAACCTTATCTGTAGTCCGTAGCTTTAGTTACTACTCCGGGTAGGTCATAGAGTGATATTATATACGCCTTTCTCAATAAATAGAAGATTAAACACAAAAATATTTTTTAAAATCGGACCAGCATTCGATTAGCTCGCTCAAACAAACAAACTCTTTATAATATTAGTACCTATATTTTAGAACCTACTTGGTGTCTCCCGCGGTTTAACCCGTGTTACATTATGTTTTCGGTTACTGCTCTGCACCCGTCATATCGTGATATTATGTAGCCTACGTGTTAATCTGATGAAGAATAAAGGTCACAGCTCATTAGAGCCACCCGGCACCTACTCCGCACCGACTCGCCTCCTGCGGCTAGTATTATTTATATGGACTTCTAGTACAGACGGCTAGTATTCTGTATGGGCATGCGCTCACTATATCAACTCCATAGCGTCACCAGATCGCCTCGGTTATAAGCCCTTCACGCGCGGACGGCGGGTGGACCGCTCGGTGACAACTCGCTGCTCGAATGCTTGCCTTGCGTTGACTGGGCATTGCTAACGCGCGGGTCCGGCATGGACCGCGCGCTGCCAGCGATTGATACACGCGAGGACGATACTTGGCGATGTACCGCTCAAAATTAATTTGTATGTAAAATTCGTTGACCACTCGGCGTTCACTCGTTGACCGCGTGGGGTACACTGGTTGACCGCGGGACGTTTATTGGTGATAACGCGACGTCCACCCGTGGACTACCTGTCGACAACAAGTGGATGCCGTGCGACGAGGCGGTGCGGGGTGGGTGCCGGGTGGTCTAATGAGCTGTAACCTTTAGCTATCAAACAAACTAAACAGTTAAAATCGTTAGTAGTTTTTTGCGTGAAAGAGTAACAAACTTTCACATTTATAATATAAGTAAGAAGTAAAGGCTAATGAGGTTCGTATAAGTTTTTTTTTGAGAATAGGATTATTTATTCCAAAGATTTCTCTCTACTAACCAAATAACAAAAAAAAACCGCCACCTCTTACATAATTATGAGAAGATAGATTCGCCTTCAGATTACAATAAAACAACTACAGCTTAGTCAAAAATCTCAAAGAATGCGAGTAGGTTAAAACTAATATTATAAAACATATCAGTCTGAATGGTTTTGTGAAAAAAATGAAACGATCCATTATCTGCCGTCGAGTGAGTCTACAAAATGAATTATAACTCCATTTCGTTTTGACGTGACTAATTAGTCCAGACCAAATAATATCTTTGACCTTGATCTTGCCACGAGATCGTAAAATCTGAAGATTTTGGTCAAGAGCGAGTTGGATTTATCGGCACACTCATAAATAATTCTGACTTAGGCCCAGTTCCCACCAAAGAGGAGAGGAGATGTCTTGTAATTAACCAATCGGATATTGTATGTGCTGAAGCTAAGCGCTGATTTTATTTTTTAATCTGGTTGTGCCTTGGTAATGGCTACAAACATACAGTAATACCATGCAGTAACATCATGTACGCAACATCATCAAAACGCAGTCCCCTACAGATTTTGTATTTTGCGTGACGTCTTTTTTTTGCTATCAGTTGACTAATATTGATAAAAAAAAAATCATTTTTGGGATAAACTAAACATCCCTACGTTTTAAGGGGATTATAGATCTCAATATTATGGGATTTTTTTGTAAGATATCAATAATTATTACATGAACTAGTCTGTCGAGTACTTATTTATTAATTTCGAAGCAACTAATAATATTCTACAGTGAATTGTGAGTTATTCGCGTTTTTAGGGCTAAACTATTTTTTTGTGAACTTGTCTCTTCGGGGTATTGGCTTATGGTGTTTACAACCTTAATATTTATTGACGATTTTAATTCTGTATTTTTTTACTCGTTTGGCAATTTAAGGTGTCAAAGAAAGGTTATATTGGATCTTATTTCTGTTTTATTGCATCCTAAGCGCAGACATTGTGGTCATAAAAATTTAGTACCTTGTTTTTAAATCCACTTTAAATAAAATGTATCAGGTGCTTAGTTTCGCACGAGAATAACAATAATAAAAAATACGAATATAAGCAAATTGTACAAAAAAAAATGCAACAAAACTTATAAAATATATTTTGCACTTTCGTATAAATGATTGCCGTCAATTTCATAGTTAGTTTGTTTTTGGCACAGTTTGTAAATTTCACCTAATAAAAGCAACTTGTAAAAAAAAATAAGTAACTTAGTTCATTAAGTTTGTAACAGAACAATTTCTAGAAAGTGTTCAAATCGTTTTATTCCATTGTTATACTCAAAGCCAGCCTTCCTAGAAAACTTAATTTACTAGTACTTTGCCTTCTAAAAAATCATATTCAAATTCTACAAAATTTATCAACATTCCACACGGTACTCTAAAATCTCATTTTTTCCTTGTTTTTGGCAATAAACTCCGTCTGTAGGTCAGGCGGGCGTGAGCCTACCTGCCCATTTAAAACAATTTATGCACTTGTTTTGTTTTGTAAAACAATTTGTGCACTTGTTTTATTTTGAGTCGCAAGCGCAGCGCATTAGTCTGAGTGATGGCGTACCCATTAACTTAAGCGTACTACGACGTTTACATTCGGTTCTATATAATATATTTACGTATACGAGCCTATGTTAAAGTTTTTGCTGGCTAATATGTCTGGATTTGAGATATCATGGTTAGGTGGTATCACAATTTCCAAACAGTTTTTTGTAATTAAAATCTTTCTACAGCTTTTCAATTGCTTTTAATAAAGATAATTTAAATAATTTTTATAAGATATTTTGTTCTGATAACTGTATTGTTAGGACAGTGAAATTCTTAAACGGTAAATCCCGCAAAATTTATTTTATTTCCTTGGCTTTGACGAGTTCTTTCTTGGCGAAACATACTAAAAGCTACAAAAAATATGAAAAAATATATATTAATAACTTTTAAGTTAAAGGATTTTTCTATTTAGATGTGATAGAAAATGTATCTTCAGTTTTATTAGATTAGTGAAGATTGTTAATTAACCGTGTTTTTAGGACACCAAGTTATTTTTTAGAGAAGATGTCTTCCAAACTGATGTTCTTAATAGCATTTAATGTACCAGAGTTATGGAAACCAGATCTAGGATGTCTCCAACCCGCCATGCGACAATTCGCACCTGCAGAATTATTCCCAACCCTAATTAAAACGCGAATCTAAAATGCATAAAATAACTGCGCATATCTTATCCTTAGGCTAGTTTACGTGGACCGATGCAAACATTACTAATGTATGCGGTACCTTATTAGGGCGTCTCACACATCACCGCGGATTCGCAATTATTGGTGCATTTAGACGTCACAGGGGCAGGGCTATTTAACGCAAATAAACGATCGACGTAAGTACCGCGTGTCACGGATCACTCCCGACGCGACCAGGTGATGGATGTGCCAGTAATCACGATTCGTATCAACTTGAACGATTTAGTTGTAGCTGAAACCGTGTTTACTAAGCTTTTGAAATTAACCTTTTGACCGTGACGCCAAAACAGCGAAATCGTGTCCTCAGCACCAAGATATATAAACACGTATTGAAGTTTGTCTCTCCGGCTCCATCGTTCGATTAAAATAAGAAAAAAAATGACGTGTAACAGTGTAATTTTTACCTATTTACAAAACAAATTCGTTTAATTTGTCACATGATCGTGACCGTGGCGTGCTGAGCACATTTGGTTTGTCATCTAAACATGACTCTGGCAGTCAAAAGATTTAAGTTGCAAAGTTACGGCTGAGACAACTGCATGCTTAACAAATGCATCGGGTAAGCAGTATTACTGTCGACGTCGCTGTATTATATGGTGTCGCAATGCAAGATAGAGACAGGGAAGCTAAGCTGAAGTAGGTGGTCGTTGAGGCTCAGAATGTCAACTTCCCAAAATGTCTCCTGGTACCAAAATGTCAACTTCCCATAATCGTTTATCATGTCTGTCTGAGTGCCAAAGGGTACGTCATAATCTCCGTAACATTACTTCTCAGTGAATGCTTGACATTACTGTCGTAATATTTTAGCCTCGAAGCCCAAGTTATTGAATTCACGGTAATATTTTAATTTAGCAGATCTTTTAAATTAGTAAATAGTTAGTCAAGATTTGGCTTTAAAGTGACGTCACAGCGATGCGTCACAGTTCAATATCAGTTTATGTATAATATGTATGTATTTATAAAGGCCCCATTTTATGTCTGCCTATGCAACGGCAGATGCCATCGCGGACGGATTGAGCGTCTTTTGTAGGTGTTTTGCATACGGCAGACGTCCGCCGATGCATCTGCCTCCAATCCGATAGTTGGCGGTTTTCGTGGCACAGATCAAAGGGTTTTTGGCGCAGGCGTACGATGACTGTCCATGATTGAAGTTGCGGTTGAGAGTGCACTCGTGCTTCTTGCGATTTCATACCTACATTGCGCGCAAAGTTTACAGAAATGGCTAACAGTATGAGCACCGAGGAAACTTGTAAGTTTCTGGAGCTATATCAAGCCGAAAACTGTCTGTGTGTGTATCAAAAAATAAATACCACAAAAATAAAAATGTTTTTTTTTGTCATAGTTATAGTCATTAATTCATGAACAAATAGTTTGTATCTGAATTCACAATGTCACACACAATAAATTACAAAATTAATCCTTTTTATCCTGGGACAACACGCACACGGCCATCTGATCCCAAACTAAGCAGAGCTTGTGCTATTGTAACCAGTCAACTGATATACATACTTATATAATTTATAAATACATACATATCATACACCCAGACACAGAACAAACAATCATGCTCATCGCACAAAGTTTGTCCTGGATGGGAATCGAACCTACGACCTCAGCCTTAGCAGTCAGGGTCACTTACCACTGGACCAACTGGCCCGTTGTTGTAAGTGTACTATTATTATACTTTAATTTCATTATTTACCTAGATACATATTTCGATTAATTGATTGAGTTGAGGCTAATGTAAATGGACACTAACTGACTATAAAGTAATCGTACTTTTAATATAAGTTTAGGTGGGTAAGTACTTTTTATTTCCATTTAAATAAAAAAAACTTAAGATTACGTATCTTATCATTCAGATAAGCTATTGTTAATGGATACCATGTATAGCCCGCATCCAGCAACTTCTTCTTTTCCATTTCTTTTTAATAATAATTTCGATGCATACTCACGTAGTAGTTAAACATACTAAATAAATAAATAGCTGCGGGAGCTATGGTCTCTTGATTCATTTTTACGTACATGTTGCATCTGTCGAGGATTATCATAGACTGAGCGACCTACAGACGTGTGGACGGTTCGCACAGATCATTAAAGGGTTTTTGGCGCAGACGTACGATGACTGTCCACACGTCTGCGGATGCATTCAGATGCATCAGTCTGATTGAAGTTGCGGTTGAGAGTGCACGCGTGCTTCTTGCGATTTCATACCTACATTGCGCGCAAAGTTTACAGAAATTGCTAACAGTATGAGCACCGTGGAAACTTGTAAGTTTCTTGAGCTATATCAAGCCGAAAACTGTTTGTGTGTGTATCAAAAAAATTAATACCAAAAAAATACGGTCTCTAGATTCATTTTTACGTACGTGTTGCATCTGTCGAGGGTGAACATAGACTGAGCGACACAGACGATTGGACGGTTCGCACAGATCCACCTGCGGATGCGTCGGCAGACGTTTGCAGACGCATTGGCAGACATGAAGAGGGGCCTTAAAGTATATAAGTATCTATATCAGTTATCTGGTTACCATAACACAAGCTCTGCTTAGCTTGGGATCAGATGACCGTGTGTGACTTGTCCCGAGATATTTATTTATTTGAATGGCAATGTAAAATACCCAATTGTCATTATGTTCATCATTATACAAAACAAAAATTCCCATCACAGACATTTGTCACGAATATATCTTTGAAGGAGCCAGACGGCTGTATGAGTCATTTATTTGAGTTTCTTCAATACCTACTTACCTTTAGGTTCGGCGGAGCGAATGTCATCAATCATTAATACAAGGACCTCTATAATAAGGCCCTTTGCATTCGTCGATGTTCACACTAACTTTGAATATAATCATTGCAAGCCTTTATGTTTTTCCTTTATTTATAATTTTTGTACTTTGTAATTGTATACGAAGTACCTAATAAAATAAGTCTGTTAATAATAATAATTAAGTTTGTAATTTGGTATTTAGCTTAAATACTCAATAATGTAAGACACAATTTTTATAAAACCTATCTTAATTTGCCCAGATAATGAGGTTCATTTTCAATTTACTGTAAAACATGATTTTTAGTTGCTTTGAAATCAAGAAATAGTTAGTCAACTGGTTTGTTAACTTAGTGACGTCATTAGGATTTCATTGCCATACAAAATCTATGGGAAAATTACGTTTTGACAGCTCATAAAAAGTACGCCATTTGGTGATGTAAAATAGTAATGTCGAAGCGCGAAAAACTGTTAAGCTTCGTTTTAAGGTAGATAAGAAAGTACTATAATATAATATTCTGGATGTGCAATACCCTGAGAATATATGTGACACTAGCTTCTGCCCGCGGCTTCGCTCGCGTTAGAAAGAGACAAAAAGTAGCCTATGTTACTCTCCATCCCTTCAACTATCTCCACTTAAAAAATCACGTCAATCCGTCGCTCCGTTTTGCCGTGAAAGAAAGACAAACAGACAGACAGACAGACAGACACACTTTCCTATTTATAATATTAGTATGGATTAATTATTATAACATCTGACCTCTAATGTAGGTATTACATCGTAGTTACACAAATAGCTATATCTTAAGTGAGTTTCCTGTATTATTAATTTATTATGCAATGTATGGCAAGCGACGACTTTATTTTGTTCACCAGTCTAGCTGAAAACTTCAAGTTGACAGGGAGTGTTTTACAAAAAAATAATAACACTATTTACTCAAGACCATTGATGAATCTGCTTCAAAAAGTAGTTATAAAAAGCGCTTTAATCCAAATTATAATTAAAAAAAAAACTAGTACATTAAATTTAACAAGTAAATTAAAAACTTAAAAAACCCCCGACCATAAAACTTGTCAATTAGAAACATAAAGAGAACTAGTTAAGACAAATCCAACGAGCTTAAACTTGATGGGTTTACTAAAAGGCAGTCGAGGGTTACGTCTCCTATCTTCGAGCCTTAACAGCAGACCAGCTCAGTGGTTCCATAAGACATTACTGTTTCAAATGTCAGATCCCACATATGCTTGCAAGCAAACTGAGCGAGTAACATTCCTATCACACCTTACAAACGACCTGATGACCTGAACCGATTTCCACCAAACATCACAACAGCTAAGAACACTCTCGACTGATATACCTTTCAAACAAAAAAAACCGCATTAAAATCGGATCATCCGATTGGGAGCTACGATGCCACAGACAGACACACATTTATACACACAGACACATCAAACTTATAACACCCCGTCGTTTTTGCGTCGGGGGTTAAAAACAACATCACCCATACCTCAATGGAACTTATCATCTACTCTCTGTTATTAGCATTATACAGACAACAGTAATGTACACCTTGAATATAATTATGTAAGAGAATTATGCTGAGAGGAGCTCACAGTTAATTATAAATAGGAACCGCCTACGTGATGAAATCACTGCCAGTCTCCTTGCCACACAGCTTCTGTCGCTATGATTACCAGCTTTGTGAAAAATCCTTAGAATTTGTCTGTTTCTCTCCCTAATGAATTTGTCATGAATTTGTCACTACAAAAATGGGCCGAAATAGACTGTAGTTTATTCAAACTCAAAACTCAACTCCTTTACTCAAGTTTGAATTGCCATATCGTCAGTAAGTTAGAAAATAGAAGCTAGTGGCTTGTTCCGAACAGTAGGTTCCTATGAAGTTCCTACGCAAATCTGAGGTGCATGGTTCATTGGTATCGTTGTTTAAACGTATGTTTCAGATTGAGGTTTTTTCTGGTTGTTGTTAGGTTCTCTAGTGAACCAGCCAACTCAGCGTATCGCCTTCTGCGTTTAGATACTTTTCCAAATTGATACTGTGCTTTCCCATCTTTTGGATTTAGTCTATTCGGCCTTACCGTCTTTCTACTATTTCCATTGAGGTTATATGTATATGTTTAAAAGATTGCTACATGAGGGCACTAAAAGTTAAAAGGCCACTTTGAGCGATTCATCTGAAGAAATCCTGAATATCTTTCGATAATGAATATCAAAAAGAAAGCACTTCGTATATCGACAATTTATACAATTATTCATAGAAAAGTGACAAACTGAAAGCAATATTACATGTGATCATACATAATATGATTATATATGATTCTGCTAAAGTGGCCTTTTTAGCGCTGCTGGTCTTTGCATAGCAAACTTTGGCAGTAGTAAACACAACGACTGCGGTTTGTTTTCTTTTTCAAAAAAAGACTGACAAGCCGCCATTCGCTAAACGTTTCTCTCTTCAAAGTAAGTTCGGGCGAAATTTTCCACATGATGTTTTTATTTAAGATTGCCCGTCAAAGTCATGGTCACCCGACAGGTAACACTATCTCACATAAAATATCTTACCGTTATTGGTTCCGAGGCAATTTAGTCATTTGTCGGGTGTCTGCCGTGGGCCGTCTCACCGTCTGCTACTTGCGCCCCGCACCCCCCACGGCCTGGGCCTTACATTGTTGCATCCAACCACACATGAGTAGGCACAGAAGGTCTGATTCTTACAACAAGTTAAATAGCACGCACATCAGTTTATGTTCTACGAGTGCAACAACCTAGCTTCCATTTGAATCTCCGTAAGAACGTACACGTCTATGTGTGCGTTTGGAACCATCTTTCTGTTCTTATCTATTTAATGACAACAGGTCGTATATTATGTACTCAATGAGCCGACGGTGATTAGGCTAGCTATTAACGGATAATAGTGCATACAAGCAATTTATTCAGAGTATTACAATTACCTAGATTATAGATTTCCCCGTCGATGATTATATGTTGTGGACGATGATGCGAAATTAAATGGCAGTATTTTTCAATTTAATCTTAAGTGTAGGTTTGCGGTTTATGCAAGTTTGATTAAGCAAGTAGTAAGTTTGCTCTCTGATTTATGGCTGGTTCGGCAACGTGATCTATGACAGTGTAGATACCTGTATTTAGTGTGACATCATGAAGAGAATATACGCAATAACATCTAATAAATTTACTAGAGTCGCGATTACTCTGCAGTGTGCAGTTTGTAAATCATATGCTACTAACTAACGATATTTCGTTAATACGTATTTTATCAAAGCTGCAGTCTTGCAATTCTCATATATCTAAATGATGGATTCACCCACATCGTCGAGACAAAGCGCCATTCTAAAATAACTTCCAACCCGAAGTTTAGTCAGTACATTTGCTAAGGTAATATTGAAATTTATGTCCGTTTGGTCGTGTCAGCTCGCATCGCTGCACTCATGCATATTGGCATGCCCTTGATGAGTTTGCACATCTGTCCGCGGACGCTTCGTCGCCTTGCGGTGAATGCACCAAGTGGTGTGTCAATATGATGAGTGCCTTGCTATCCCGCACTCTGGCCTAATGTGTTTAAAAAGTTGATGGTACCTTCGATACTGCCACAAAGCTTTCACGACGACTTTCGTTCATATACTACTTAGCCACTCTTCATGAGTCTCAAAATTAGCTCCTTTAGCATTCCTTGTTAATATTTCCGCATTGGGTTCAGTAGCGTCTGTTCTCTCACTTAGCATAAGAGAAATTCAGTAGCATAATATTTAGAGAAACTGTTTAATTAAAATTAAAAAAATATTAAAAAAAAAAATTTTAAACATAATATTTAGTTTCTTCCTATAATTCTAACAAAACATGAATTTATAGGCAAGCGGAAAACCATTCTGCCGGCTGTGGGTTGCGGCAAAGACTTGTATGCAGTACTTATCTCTATCGATACAAATAAAACATTTTAATAAGACGTGATAATTTCACGTTAATATGTAACGTTTCATTTTCGGCGGCTACTAGTTTATTCGTGGAGAGTACGGCAATCTCGATTTATCTCGAACATGGTTGTCAAAATAATGAGCTAATTACCGAGATTATTTGAAAAAAAATATTAACCTTTCGTGTGTCTAGGACGTGGATCCACGCGAGACACAATGCTTTTCTAATTGTGTCTGTAATTAGAGCATTCATTGGGTTACTGTACCAAACGAAAAAAGAAGTGGATCTCTGGTCTGTTGCCGACTAAAGTCAAGAGTTCCTTTCTATTGTAAATTCTCACTTACAATCCGGAATTCAATCCTAACGTGCTAGTTTAGAAACATGGAGTGGCTAACACATTACTGGCGGATAGCCAATTGATTGAACCACTTATCTGCGAAGGTATTGGAGAAACATCGCATAACTTGATATTCTAAAACATTTTCTTATAGCTTTAATAAATATCACCGATTCTTAGGTGATATAAATATTATCATATTATATCAAGGTATTACTACCACGGAGCTAAGACAAACTATGAATGTTGCAGCAACATGTTTTTATGTTGCTGAGAACATGTTGATTACCGTTACAGCAACATTTCTTGCTGCTTCTTAAATACTTGTTGCTGTATCAATGATGTGCATCTGCTATTTACCGTGAATGTGATAAGTTATTATTATTATGAGTAACTAAAACGGTAAAATAATAACTATTTGTTGCTTCTGCTGTCGCTATGGCGTATTGTGGATGACGCCATCCATAAGCTCTAAACATAAGGTAAAGAAGTTACGACATGATTCAATCGTGACAATGTTATAGTAAAATTGAAAACAGTAAAGCGATGGAAATAATATAACTTCCACATCAGTTGGGAGAAAGATAAAAGTAAATTAAGTTTTTACATGAAAATATGTGCTAAGTTCTGAACTTATTAGTTCATTTGTAGCCGAGAGAAGGTTGCAAAAGATCTGATAATGCAAAGTTACAATCTAATCTTAGATTACTAACATAAAATGAAAGAGGGACCTATTTAACCGTAATACAATTTGTTTTTTCTACTCCTGCATAAGCGTTTATTACATTTCCAGAATGACATTAGACCATCAAACTAAAAAAAGAACCGCGCAACGAACGAAACATTTTACTTTGTCCGTTGCACCGACAAAATAAAATTATGAAAATGTAATCAGAATTCATTAAGCATTAATAATCGCAAATTAAGAATCCGAATGGACAACAAACAGTAACCTGAATTAATATTTTAATATCAATAAATTACGGTTGAATAAAAATTATTCAAATTGGTTAAAAGCGCGTATCATTAATATACTCGGGATTACTCGGGTATTATTATATTGTACGAATAACTTCATACAATGTTGCAGGCCAATGCTGTCCAATATTCTGAGCTTCATATGAAAAGTGGACGTGCAAATCGGGGAGATAACTTTTTTTTTTTCAAAATAAAAGGCCGCAGCCCACGCACGCTGACAATAAACTTTATTTTGGGACTCCACAAAATGCGATGTCTTAAAAATCTACTCTTTTTTTTATTTCAACTGAAACCGCCTCTTAACCGGTCGGAAAGGCACAAAAATGAGAAGATAAAGTTTGAGTAAATGTTAACATCAATCTGGCACGGCGGATGTTGGGTCCAAGTGTAATTGTGGCTCTCATAAATGTGTTCTATACTTGCGTCAAATACAATATAGAATCATTCTAATATTATAAATGGAAGTGTTAGTGTTGATAGATCTATGTCTTTACTGTTTATTCTCTTATGCAAAAACGACTGAACGGATTGTGCTGAAAATTTTACAGCAATGGAGATTGTAAATACATCAGGAATGTAGACGCACGGAAGTAGAACAATAACCTTAAATAGTGCGGGGGTGAAAAAAACCACGGCATTAGTATTTTTTGAAAGAAATAATTGGCATTTTTTTTTAACAAATAGAATGCGATTAATTTTTTTTTGTAACTTTAAATTTTTTTTCAATCTGTTAAAGAAATACATGTGATAATAAATACTACATATTTACGTAGCCGTAGCCCGTACAAGAGTTAATTGTTACTCTTAATATTACTTCTAAAACACGCAACAAGTGAAATCCACATTTGTTTCAATGTTTATTTTTAAGAAATATCGAATGTGGCAGAAGCTTCATTCCATATAGCGTTTATATATTAAAAGGTCCCATTAAAATAGATGGACAAACTTTTAGATATTATTCAGATTCAGACCACCAAATTAAGACAATGGTAAAAAGAATAAGCATAAAAAAACGCTCTACATTCTTACAAAGAGGAAAATCAGCAACGAAAATGCACACTTATTAATTTAGGTCACAATATTATATATATATATTGTATATCTTTGGTTAAACGTACTAAACGTCGTCTTTTTTGTTCATCTATTTTAATGGGACCTTAAATAATGTATTATAGTTAAACAGTTGCCCATGCGCATATCTCTACACCGTCTATGTTAGATGCCACGCGAATGCAGTACAGGATGGACTCCGCGCAGGTGCGCTGTCAGACTCGCAGTTTATCTATGATAATACATATTTGTCAGTCGTATATGTCCTAACTGCTATTTCCTCACTTAGAGGCATGAGAAATCACTGCCGTACATTTCGTCGCCTACGCGGCAAAGGGGCGAACCTCAAATGAGAAAATTTTACAGGAGAGCCAAAAAACGTTTTTTTTCTCCCGATGACGCGCTTATTTTGATGATATTAAAAAATATATATATAATAATCAAAAAAATCAAACGCGAAGGTGCACTATGGAAACAGGACTACAAAATTAATACAAATATAATATTTTACAATGCTGGGTTTTTCGAGGAAAAGCTGAGAAAATATATACGCCTTTTCGTCGCGCCACTTTATCACCAAGACATCCCGGTTAACTAATATTCTCTTAGAGTTACGCCTTAAACAAACCAAATTACTTAGTAAGTTTGGATTCTTTGTCATTATAACTCTGTATTATGGTTAAAATCAAATAAAAACAATTTGGTATTATTACAGTGTTTCACATAGGTAACAAATAATATCAGAAATATGTTCATAACAACAAAATAAAAATAAATCGATGCTAGACCTACTGAAATACAGTCATCTGCCAAAAAAAGTATTAAATAAAGTGTGTATGTATGTATTAAAAGTATTAATCTTATAATAGGCGAATACGTTGGTGTTGCAGTAATTAACAGTAATTATAAACTCTAGTTGAAAAATACTAAGACTAGTATTACAAAGAGATCAATGAGAATTTCAGTCATAAATCATAAACATTAATAGTTACAAACTAAAGTGACATACATTATAAGTTTTAAACATAATAGGGTATTACACTCTTTTTTTTTAAGTATTTCAAATAACTCCTACAGTACTAAGAAACCACTAAAAAAAATCCTAAATTTTTATTTAAGCGCTAAGTACCCTAAAAACGCTTTTAAAAATTGTATTTTCAAATTTCGCGCGGAAATTTCGAAAAACGGAAAACGCCGTGGGCGTGGTTTTGCTTTGGCGATATGACGTCCTTACGTCATGTAAATAAACAAACGCGCTGTGACACTTTACATAATTTTTATTGTTTTTATCTCAAAAATTAGTTACTGTTCGACTTACCGTTGGTGTGCGTTTCGGAATGCAAGAACACAAGTGTGAAAACATCGGAATAATTGTGAATTCTAGTGTTAACTGATTCAAATTTAAGAAAAACTTAGTTAAAAGTTGTGGGAAGAGTATTCCAACTATTACACCATAAAAACCCGTTTGTACCGTTAGTACTGTTGTTGTAAATATCACTTTGATGTAAGTACACATGTGCATTAGCCATCTAAAATATCTTTCACAATAACTTCCATGAAAAAGTATATTTTTATAATAAAGATCGTATTAGGAGGTTATAAATAAAACAAATAGTGACGTCTAGTTGACACTGTTGACAGTCGACAGCTGTCACTGTCTGTGGTCTGTATTTCGGTGTGTTCAAGAACAGGTTAAAAAAACTGAAAACTTTGAATTGAATTTAAAAAAATATTTTCTAGTTTTATGAACTAAAACTAACACTGTTTGGCTGCTTTTTGCATAAGCTACCTCAATAACATATTTTTATATTTTTTCTCTTATACAGTGTAATACCCTATTGTATTCATGAAATTTCTAGATTTTATACAATGAGGTTTGTTAATAATCTTTATCATTTACTCATGTGGCAAATTTTTATAGTAATTTTGATACTCATGGAACCTAATGATAGGGCAGTCTCCAGAACAAAGACTCAGCAAATCGTCAAATTTAGGCTTAGAAATCTTTATTTGTGAATCATTTAATGGCCTTATAGGTTCTTTTAAGAATTTGGCTTGCGATCTTCTAACAGAAATGGACCTGTAAGCAACATCAGTGTGACTTGTTTTAAAATACAATGAAGTCGGGGTTTCTTTATCTACCTTAAACTCGACTACTTCCGTCCAGTTTATTGAAGCACCAGATTCATTGTCTTTGCGAAGACTGAGCATCTTTATGTTTTGTGATAGCTGTTTATAGTCTTTAAAATCAGAGTATTGCAAGGGTCGAAGAATGTAAGGTTGTGAAGATCTAGCCATTTGAATAATAGGATACAGTTAGGATGGAAGGAATATATCTCCAGCTTTTTGCACAGCGTAACTTATGGCACTATGTGCAGAGTCTCCCTCATTCTGTCCGTGGCTTGGAGCAAAGAATCTTAAAGTTATAGTTTGTAGATGTGTAACGTTATTAATGCAGTATAGCAAGGCAGAAGCGACTATCGAGTTTTTATTTTGCCCTGCACATCAATCTGCATACAAGCTTATTGACTTAGAACCTACAACGTCATGTTCATAAAGGAACATAGATACAGCGGTAGCTATTTCTGAAGACCCGCGTCTACTTTCTGTTTCAGGCCACGTGAAACAATAACAATCCCGATTTGCTATATTGTAAATTGTGAGGTTGTACACTGAAAGCTGTCTTTTATAAAATATGGCTCCTTCTTTTGTAATGGGTAAGAACATGACTTGTTGCAAATCAAAAGATGCACAGACTAGTCGGGGGTTTTCGAAGGAAGCTTCTTGCTTGTCTGTGTCTTTAAGTTGGCGAACAGTTTGCTTTTCTGTAGTATGTTTATCATACTTTTCTTTTAAATTCGATTTAGTCTCAGGTGATCCATCGTGATAAGCAGCACAAAGACTACATTGGTCTTTTTTTGGTCGATGAAAAGCCAAATTCATGGCTTTGAACACCTTTTTATAGGTTGTTAAACCTGGAGCCTCTTGGATTGGTATTTCAAGTTCGTTTAGTAACATACGGTGCATTTTTTTGACGCTTAAATCAGAATGCAAATATTCTTTCGTTGAATTTGCCCGACAGTAATGCGATTCAACTTTAGGAAAACGATTTATATGTTCCCGTATCATGTTGTTAATTTTATTGTCTCTTTGTTTGAGGCTTTCCACACGTCCACCACGAGTGTCTTGAAAAAGAATTCCTGACTGATTAGGCTTAGCCAAAGAATTTCGAACAAATTTTTCCGAAACCGCAAGTGTATTCAGAAAGAATGTTCTACACACTTGGTATTTTTTCCCTTCAAAAGATAAATAATACTTGAGTGTTCTCTTACGTCTTGAAAGTCTACCTCCGGGTATTTGCGTTCGTTGTTTCGGCTCACATTCAGTAATGTGTCGTAGAATAAAATCCCGTTTTAGCGAGGTTTCACCCATGCTATAAAAATCTGCGAAAATAACTTTTCTATCAATCTCTGTGAAGCGATAACAATAGCGGTTGTTCTCTTTACAATTTGCAACATTACAGTATGCACCGACAATTTTTGCAGGTACACTTTTTTTTTGTTATAGATGAAATATATTCCTGGCCAGTACTTCGTAACATTTTAGCTAATTTGCGTTTGTCTAGTTTTTCTTTCTTGGCTAAGTTAAATTCACGTCTGGAACCTTCAATGGGATAAAGTTTTTCAATATTAGAGCTTTCAGCGGGATTAATCATGTTAACATCAGTATCTGTTGTTTTTTTGGCCTGTTCCTTTTTTTTGTGGTTTTCACACGAAATATCTTCATCGAAATGAGTCCAGCACAAAAGTATATTGCATCTAAAACATGAGCTAAAAACATCGCCTAAACAGCCAGGAACTTCACAAGTTTGTGATCTGAATTCGTCAGTGTTGTAACTCCTATGTGTTTCTATGTCATCTAAAGCAGAACAAGATATGGGACTTATTCTAGCTGAATGTGCCTGAATAACCTGTTTTCTTTGATCAGAAAGAATATTATCATGTGGTATTGAGCCATTTTTTTCGACAATTTGTCCATGCATAGTGCAGGATACGTTTTCTACGAAACGTTCGGAACACAAAAATAGGAAACACGTATTGCAAGAATTGAAAATATCATTTCCACAATGAGGTACTTCACATGACAGTAACATAGGATGATCCACAGTTATTTCCTGGTAGTCTTGTAAAACCGTGGGTGATAAAGCTCTTTCAGGGTGGTAATCCGGATCATCAACGTCATCTATATCCATGTTTTCAAACAGTCCCGAGTTATTTTGATCAGAAAGACAGTAAGTAATATTACTTTGATCAGAAGGACAGTTGGTAATTATACTATCGTCGTTCGTCTGAATATCCATTGCAGTTTCATTAGCTTTTTTACCGTCAGTTTTGGTAATGTTACTATCGTCGTTCGTCTGAATTTTCATTTCAACTTCAGGTGCTTTTTTTTTGTCACTTTTATCAATGAGCATAGAAATAGGTACATTATCCTCAGAGCATTCTGATCCATTTGATTGTCTTCGTTCAAGTGGTTCCATAGTTTTTATTTCACCAGTTTCATCATCTTCTATAGTTGTGACAGTTCCATAATACCATTTTGTTTTGAAACGCATTTTAACTTTGGTTCCTAAAGTTATGGGCTCATTTTTTATCATAGGTTTCAGTTCAGATATGCAAACGCAATTATTCGTTTGGTCTTCCCACGTCACTATGACGTCCATGCTATAACAAACCAAAAATATTTGATAAACGTACAATATGAGATAATAAATATAACGAGTCAGACACACTAGGTAGAGCTTGTACTGTGAGAACTAGGTAAGAGAAGACAGATATAAATAATACATAAATACTATTACTTAGGCTACACAGGCAATATTACTGCAGTAGGTAACTAAGCTATGTATATTGAAAAAAAAAAAACTAAAGCAGACAGACACACTCAAGCCCACGTATGCACGGACGTAAAAATATCGCGGTGGGATATTATTGCACACTGGAATTTAAACTCTCGGTTTTGAACCGAGCGTAAGTATCTAACAGAGTGCATCCCAGCGCGTCGAAAAGCCACACAGTTAGATTTTCGACTCTCGGCGCTTAGCAGAGTGTTGAAAATCGAGTGCATGAAAAGAAATCGCCGCGGGAAAAATCGCCCGTGCGATCCTAAGCTTACAATACCTACTCTAAATTGTGTTTTTTGATAATTTACTTTGTCATCATCATCATCTCCCTAGCCTTTTCCCAACTATATTGGGGTCGGCTTTCAGCCTAACCGGATTCAGCTGGATACCAGTGTTTTACATGAAGCGACTGCCTATCTGACCTCCACAACCCAGTAACTGGGCGACACGGTACCTCTTGGTTAAAGGCTGGTCAGACTTTCTGGCTTCTGACTACCCGTAACGACTGTCAAAGTTCTACGAATGACAACCGGGACCAACGGCTTTACGTGCTTTCCGAGGCACGTGATGTCAGTGATGTCTAAGATAAACTTTAGAAAGTACATATGAATTGAAAAAGTCACATTGGTACTTGTCCGGATTCGAACCCACAACCTCTTACACGAGAGGCCTTATCCACTGGGCCATCACGACACCCTATCCACTGGGCCATCACGACACCCGACAATTTACTTTGTAAACAAGCTATATCATATGGGTTGAAATATTTATATTACCAGTTAGATAGTTTAGCTACTGACTGTACCGTAAAGAAAGATGCATAAGTACCTACTTTTTCTTAGAAATCTTCAAATTCTAATTGATATACTTCTAGTTGATTTAGCTAAGGGTTAAACATTAAAATTATGTACTTATATTGCAAAAAACAAATGATCACTGTCGCTATAGTTTTTCAACCTTGTACCTAACAAAATCATAATAATCAAAATGTGCCGAAATAAGATACTATAATTAACTCTTATTATTCAGAATGGAACAACTGAAACAATGTGGACATGGTAATTTATCTCTCATCAATAATTGAATAAAGTTTTAAAAAGTTATCTAACTTCAATTAATGTCCGGTTATGATTAGCAATATTGAGATTTCTGTTGTTTCACAAAAAAATATTTAAAACTAATACAACATTATACTTACATTGTTATGTTACAAACACACTTAGGAGAAATACAATGCGTAATTACTTGCTAAACGTAATGAAAATAATGTAACTCTCGCGCAGCCCGCTAAGCCGGGGGCGAAACAACGACGTAAACAAATGAAGCGGGACGCGACGAAAGGGCGAAATTCAACTAGGGCTTTCTGCATTACTCGCTAGATGTCGCCGCTAAAAGGCGTACTTCAAGTTCGTCTTTTCGTAAAATTTTGCTGGAACTGATTTTGAGATACGCCGTCAATCTTTTTTCGTTTCTATTAGTCTTAGAGCTTCGCCTTTTTGTGACGACATAGAGCTCAACAAATGGAGCATTTTTGTATAATTAACTAATTTTTGACCGTTTGTATGAGGTTCGCCCCTTTGCGGTGTTGGCGACGATTTGTCTGCAACTACATCTTAAATTTTCAATTCAACGTTATCTGACAATTTATTGTAAATAATTTAAACCAGTAGTGTATTATTTGTGTCGCGGACTCAGAAGGAACATGGATGGGTTTTAGTCAGTAGAAGTCTGACACTGTTCCTACGAGTGGGAGAAGTCATTTGATGATGTCCCATCCCAAAAAAAAAGGTATATGATATAAACCGAGATTAATTAGCCCGAATCCCTAAGGGACATTAACAATTCTCTTCAGATGATACAACAACAATGACGTGGTATATTTTAGGGCACTGATGCCGAAAATATGTGGCTATTAAGTTTTGCCAAATGTGCGTCTTGGGTGTCGTGTTTCTGTTTTTTTTTTTGGAAGGGCTTAGGAATTTGTTAAACCTTGGTTTATATAATTTCCCTGCAACTTTTACACATAATTTGTTCAGCTACATTGTTTTCTCGCAAACGTTGATAGTTTACTAGAGGAAGTTTTACAATACACACAAATTGCCTTCGTGTGTTAGCCACATGTCAGTGTTACCAGTAATTGTGTTAGCGATTTCCCTACCTGCAAATTACGTGGTACTGACTGACTGTTCTATTTGTTGATCTCGCAGCAACATTGTTGCATTCGTGTTTACTCTCGGGGGAATATTTTGGATTTGCAAGTCAAGAAAGATCATCGGGTTGTCGTATTTATAGCTTATCACAACTGAATATCGTTATCGTTTATTTATACAACCATTTACGTAGGTCTTTTAGAAAGTTAAAGCTTTTTGTTATTTTGAAGAAAGAACGAGCAAGAATTTTTACGAACATAGTAATTGGCAACAAAAAACGAATTGAACAAATACGAATGGAATAAATTTTACTATACTTAACTAATAGTGTCTTTATTATGATCTTTCCAATCTTCTATATCTATATATATAAAAGAAAGTCGTGTTAGTTACACATTTTATAACTCAAGAACGGCAGAACCAGATTTGGCTGAAAATTGGTGGGGAGGTAGCTTAGGACCAGAGGACGGACATAGAATACTTTTTATCTTCTTTTTTAGTAACCAAAACTCTGATATAACGCGGGTGAAACCGCGGGGGACAGCAAGTAGTTATATAAAATGGTTAAACTGACTGAATGCTCAACGCAAACCCTGGTCCTAGATACATGAAACTTAGAGGGTGTGTTCTTTGTGAAGAGCAGCTAGTTAGCCACTAAAAAAGGATTTTTGAAATTCGACCTTTTGGGGTAAAATAGTGGATTGAACAACGACATCCATGAGGGCAAAGCCGCGAGCGAAAGCTAATAAAAATAAACAACTCAGAATCTTTGTGTTGATATTTGCCTAAGGGCTGATTTTTCAATCATCAGTTACGTTCTACCTGAGGAATAAATATGTCGATTTGACATATTTTCTATACAAAAGCTGTCAAAACGTCAAACTTACTCTTCAGATAAAAGTTATCTGGCGATTGAAAAATCGGCCCTTAATAAGCCTAAGTTTAAGCTAAAATAAGCAGCTTAATGTATTACATCTTAATTTAATCAACAGCCAACATAAGCTTTGATTCGTTTAATCCACAAAATGTGAAAGTGCTTTAGATAAATTCCATATTTCGCCCTAGTCCCATAAATCAAGCGCAATATTTCGCTGACTGCAAGAATGTCTCGCTCAGACTCCATTTATCCGGTGGACATTTAAATAACAATTCTGTGGTATAATCAGCACAGTTGTCATGCCAAAGGGAATAAGAGCATTACAGCCTTTACAAGCAACTTGTGGATCAGGACCTGCCCACAATTTTCATACAGTGTTAATAATTACTGAAGTTCCGATACTTTAAGTCGAGATGGTTGTATGTAAGAACAGTGTTTAGGACATAGCGTTGCATGGTGCTGTTTCTCATTCGATGTTCAAATCCTACTTTTCTATTCCCACTAATATTATAGTCCTACTATAGGATGTTTGTTACACGCAAAAACTACTGAACGGATTTTGTTGAAACTTTACTGTAATATAGCTTATACCAACAGAATGAGACATAGGCTACATAACATTACGCTATGACTAGAGGTTGCAAAAATTCGATAATTTTAATTTTCGAATACTCGAATATTTTTTCAGTGCTATTCGAATTTTATTCAAATATTAAAAAAAAACTTAAAAAAACACAATATCAGCGTTTATTGCTTAAGGAACTATATTTTTATGCAAATAAGTAAACCTAGCACAATAATTATTTACTTATTCAACAAAATTTTAAAACATTAAACATGAAAATGTTAATCAAAACAACTATATTTTATATTAATAAATTTAAAAATCTCTCTCTCGGTAATAATAAAAACAAAATAAATGTCTTTCTCTCTTGTTAATAATAAAAAAAACAAAAAGTATCACATACATACGTAAATGTGTCGTAAAAACGTTATAGTATTCGTTTCGAATAATTCGATTCGAATATTCGATTGCAATTGCAACCTCTAGCTATGACCCACGAGAATTGAGCAGTAATCAAAAATATAACGTAACGCGGGAGAAAGCTAGTCGAATCTTCTTCAAAGTATGTACATATTCATAGATATCGTCACAAAATTATGAAGGATGTTTATTTCAATATTTGTTGATTGATGAATGTACTTGATAGAATCTTGTGAACCGTCTTCGCATCTCAAAAATTCGCTGTTTTTATCAGTTATATGTATTTGACTGTACTACCGTTACGTTATAATGCACAGTACCTCTTCCGTCAGATATGCATCTGCCTAAACAATAACATAAATCGCGTCGAAATTTGTGGCCCACATTATGCGATGTGTTGATTAAACTTGATGAAGTATTCATTATAATTTTCTTAGTTATTTGCACTACAGTTCTGTCATCGCCAGTAGTGTGTGGCTTTTACTGCAATTAATATTTCTGCATACACCTACGCTGAATTGGTTGTCGGATGGAAGATATCCATCTGACATAATTAGTACTGACGACAAAGTTGTAACTGCCTTAGTTAAATGATGCGACATTAATGAGATAGAATTTGTTATTACTTAAACCAATTCTTGGTTTGATGATGATGATATTATGATGACCAAAAACACAGAAGTAGGTTTTGGAACGGCTAGCTGACGGATTTCTGTCTTTTTTGTACTACTAACTGCAACTTGAACAGCTTTAAGATTTTGACTTACTACGATCTAGCCAGTTAAAGCTTAAAATCTTTTAAAGGCCTCTTAGAAAAGTCAAGGTGTTGGGTGGTAAAATGTAACATCACCAGTCGGCAGTCTTATAAGAAAAACCTTACTCTACTCATTTAGGACCAAGAAAAACAATATAAAAATGGAAAATATCCAGTCTTCAATGTCAATCTGTCCCGCGATGTTTTGCAGTAACCGCTAATAAAACTAAGTACACAAAAACGTGCAAAGTGTGGAATTAGCAGCCGGGCCGGGATTTAGCTCGGATAATGCGCCGCACTAATAGCGTGCGCTCGCAAACTTGCAACAATGTAGCCTGTAGCCGCTCCGTGGCGTATTACAAATCGCCCCGGCCGCGCTCGGCGCGCGCAATCTTTTACACGCTCACTACTATCTACCTCGTGCTGCACATTGTTTGTACACTTTAATAGGATACCATAATTCTCCTGTCAAACATGCTTTAATAACGAACACAACTAAAATTGACCACGCTCCAAGGCTCGAAATAACTCCGCTATACAACCCATTACAATCCCAACCTTCGTATTTATTTACCTAAACAGTTCTTGAAAATAAAAAAAATGTTTACCATAATCACTGTTTGACTGACTGTCCTTACATTTAATAATCAATTTAAATTGTTGTGAGACTGCACAAAAAATAAAATTTTCGTAAACTGACGCGTCATTATACAGGGTTAACTTCAATTTAATTGAAGATTAATTGAGCTCTCGCGTTCATCGAAATTTTATATCGAAATTAATTAAAATACAAGGAGCATTATGTTGACGTGGTGAGGGGGAGGTCCGGCAGCTCGCCACAACAGACACAATGTAAATTGGCCACGTTCGCTGACCACACCCGCTGCCCGCTTGCACACAACACAACCACTGCACTTTGCACTGTTTAATTATTTCGTACGGTTTACAAACGAATTTTATTTCGTTACCACAGGTCACTGCACCTTTCATTCCACAAGTTCACTTGAGTCCTGCAACTCGATTTAATATCGTCTAAATAAGACGATTTTGAGTCCAAGGAAATAACTAGGACTCGATAAGACGGTCGTAAACAAGCATAAGCTGATATCCTATTCTAACCTTAGTAGGCAAGGAGACGCGTTGCCAAGCCCCGTGGGCTCGTTTAAGTTGGAATTAACAATGACAGCAGTGCGTACATAACCGAAGTAAATAAGGCCTATGGCTAGCAGATACTCATACGCATACAGTCTATTATGTCGCTTTCGTATTTCTTATGCGACGCGTAAAATCGAAAAATTATCAGATCAGACTTCATTATCATTTTAGTACGAATGTATTTTACATTTTTAAATGTGTGACTACTCGGTAGGGACCTATTTAGTACGCCTTTTAGCACGTTCGCCACTCGTAAGCGGACGAAGGCCGCTGTCTGAAATGAGCTGAATGTAGGCTCGAGACACTTAAACCGAAACTTTACGGTTGTCTTTATCGATACGGCTGTATGCTTCAATGTGAAAACATAACGATTCGCGCCACGAATGGACGGACACGCATCGTTTACAGCTTATCTAGCTCTTTTATTTTCGTCTGAATATTTTTTATGAACATGTCATTGGATATTGAGGTGTCATGCATAGTAAGATGGTGATATTTTAATATTGCGCACTTTGCGTCAGCGCCTATTGACACAAAATGCGTTATTTGTGTGCGGCATTAAGTTTAAGTGCGTCTCGATACGTGCTGCTATGAAGGTTTGCTGGGCGTCATCAAATTTCATGCGGTGAAAGTGTCCGTCTGGTTAAAAAATATGCATATAATGTGGGGGCGCGGGTGTAATCAGTGGGTGTGCAGTATTTGCATGTCCGTCACCGGCGGCGCATTCGTGTGCAAGGCGCTCATAAAGCGATATAAGCAGAGGTGCTGCAATTTGTATGCAGATGTGGAAACACTATATGAACGCCAATCATGGAACACTTACTTGACATTGAAAATAGTAATGTGTTTAATATATGTATTGTTGTGCACACACTGTATTATTAGCGACACGGCTGCACGTAATACTTAGGGATTTATCGTATTTTTATGAACTGCGGTAAAGCTTGCAATTTTGACACTGATTGACTGACTGCGGTGTTGACGCCAAAGAAAAATACGTGATATCAACTTTTTGAAACGATGTTTGATCCGATTGTACATAAAATAGCTTTTTTATATTTATACCATTTTATTTTTCAATGGAAATTGAGACAGATTGTTACAAGTTAAAGAGATTCTTATTCACTTTACAATTCACTATTACTTTCCGTGTCTTTGTCTGTTGCGAACTGCGAAATCGATTAGGTTTTCAAGATTTTCCAATCAATCAGAGAAACCTATCGCTTTTATTTGTACAGATTTCCATGATAACGTATTTAACGCAACGGGAAATCTAAAACATGTTCTAAATTGTGTCATTGAACATTTTCGTAAATTCCTATGACCATAAAAAAGCTATTCACTGACAGAAATAGCTAAGAAGCTAAACATCAGCATGTATCGATTAAGTATTTTATCACTAAATACTTCGTTTTACTTTCACAAATACTGTTTGTGTCATCATGATTGTGATGGATAAGTTATATGACAGCCGTGCTGGTATCTTGGTAGGGGATCTGATGGCGTCGTGAGAACAGAACTTATTCACATAGGTAAAGTAGGTGCATTCAAATCCTTTATATGACGCTAAATATAAATATAACGGAATATAACCCTAAATACACATTTATTTTTACATTCATTTCACACTGTAGAAATACGTTTCTGCTAATTTTCTACTCCAAGATTATGCATACAAAAATCTTAATTTAGTGCGTATTCAAATTATGCAAGGACAGCAAAAATCTTATGAATATTTAACACCGTCTGTAAATTACCTACATAACTTAACGTATTTTACAACTTTTAATAATAGGCATCGGCTTTGCGAAATTCACAACACTACAAAACTAAATGAATGCAGTAAAAATATAAATAAAAATCCTTCATAAAAGAGAATATAACGAAAAACTAAAATTGCTATTACGGATGTGCTTTCGTATGATTTTACTGCCTTAAATTTAAAACCAAAAATCCTCGATGGCGATCTTCTGCCTAACTTCACTAATTTAATTTTACTTTTAGTTCCATATAAAATTTTATTTTCTCCGGTCATGCCAGGTTCTTCTTATCCTCGTATTCATCGGAACCGTAAACTGTTATCTTTGTATCCTGTTCAAAAATCTTATCGATCTTATCGACTGTTCGCTACCGCGGCCTCGCATCAATTCTTTCAGACAGAATTTACTTGACCCGATGATTTTTGCATGTGGAATCTGATTCATGGCGCATAAAAATTCTTAGCACAAATGAAATGGCAATAAGTCTGTTAAGGTAATGACATACTGTTGGCACTGTACCCAGCCTTGACACACCGAGTATGCTAAATAGACACATCCAGACACTCGGATGGTTCGCACGATAACTCCCGAGATATTATCGTCAAGTTAAATAAGTATTCCCACAGAGCCGCAGTATCTAATTTAAATTGCTCTGCGTACATCAGTGCATATCTGAAGCGTGTATCAGTTTTGTTGTTGAAATGGGTCATGTCGTATAAAGTCTACCTTTTATACAAGATCGAATGTTCTAGATGTCATTTTTCCGTCAAGAACGTAATGGAGTGGTCCATAATGTAACTGCATAGATATGGAAAACGTTACTTTATCAAAGTTTAAATATACCTACATTTTATTATGCCTCATCTGCATATTTTGATTTACATTGTAACATAGTCATGTCGGAATTCAATATTTTAGTTACGTTCAAATTAGTAGGTCAAATTAATACTTTTGTTGTGATACTACTATTTGTTGTAATTTAATGACGCAGTCAGAGTTTCATAGTGGATTTCTTTTTCAGCGGTTCTTGAAATTTTGGACCTGTTTGGTTGGCTTTGACAATTCCATCTTGGCTAAAAAATTATTATCTTTTATAATCTTTTATTTTTATCTAATAATGGCGTAAAATATCATACCAACATTATTTCCATTTAGTTTCTTACCTAACACCGGTTTAAAATAAAGACCAATACAAATGACTATACGATGTTAATTATACTTTTTATATAAAAAGGCATGTCAACATTGTTTACATTTAGCGAATTACCTAAGCCATAGGTAAGATAAGTTTAACAATTTTCTCAAAGAGAAAACATTGTTTTTAATGGAATGCACATTTTCCTTTACAGGTTTTTATGTGCCCCACGTTTTTAATTTTTTAGTTTTAATCATACTAAATATAAAATAGCATTAACATTCTTTCGCTTGAATGCAATTTGTATCTATTCAGAGTTTAAAGTACGTGTTCACGATTGCAAACTAATTTTCCCGATCCTGGGCTTACCATCTGGCTTATAAGTTAAGTTATGTCGTCTTTCTACCAAAAAAATGTACTGCCCACGCTCCTGAGCCAAAAATGCAGTTTTTTTTTAAAAACAAATCAATGTGAACTTTTGATGGCAATGAGTTTTCATTATTTCCATACACTACTCATATAGTCGTCTCATTTTTTAACCGACCTCATCCCACTCCTACCTATATTTTAGCCCTCAAAGTGGACACCATATTGAACGTTGTTAGTAACAACGCTACAATATCTGTTTTTTGAGAGAGCTGCAACAAAACTGTCGGTCGAGGAGCCGTCAGTGCGTCACTCGTCGTCGGCGGCTATCTAAACTGCATCGAGCGGTGCGCCCGCGCACTGCACCGCCGTGAGCCGCACGCAGCCAACGTAATTGTCTTTAATGCCCATATTAAGTCAACCGACAATTCTAAATTATGCACATTCACAATATTATGAAGATCTTTATTTTATTGTCCCTCGCAGTATATGCGGTGGGTCTGACTTTTGAATCATAAACGTGTCCCGTCCATTATTCCTCTTTCGTAGAATTTTTGAGCGTGCTCCTTTGGCGGTGTTTCTGGTTTTTTTGCCGTAATGGAAATGTCAGACCTGCTGGTGAGGTTTGGTCTGTTTAGACTAGGACGTTCTTAAGTTTCGTTCTTATTTTCTTTGTATCTAGAGTGACAATCGGCTGGTCCTAGTCAATTTTTCGATCGAACAAATGACAATACTAAGTTATACTTTGTAATAATCAACAGACCTAAAGCGGCCAGAAAACGTCACAGATTAAGTATCCAAAAATAAAAACAAAAGTACACGAAGGGTTCCGTTCTTACAGGCGTTTCTCTAATCTTTATAGAGTTACTAGCGGCCCGTCCCAGCTTCGCACGGGTAGATATAAGATTACACAATAAAAACACAACAATAACAAAATAATAGATAACACAATGATAACAAAACTTTTTTTTTAATTTGATCGCAGCCCTAACTGTCGGGACGGACTAAAATTAAAATTCGAATATTATTTAAAATTTGACACTGCGATGGTAGCGCCGACATGTTAAGAAGTATTGCTACGCATTTTCTTATAGAACCTTTTTAATATCATTGTCTATGTTTATGACATCTTAAAATTTGACACTGCGATGGTAGCGCCGTCTGTCGGATCCAATGTAAAACATTCCAAAATCAACAACTACTATATGCTTTGCGCTGTAGCAAGGTGCGGGTGACACATTCAGTAACATTTCATTTCACTTAAGAAAGTTGCAGTGTTTTATAAATTATGACTTAAGTAGTTCTGCTGTACCACATTTCTTATACACTAAATCATTAATAACTGTAGTAAATTAATTTCAACCCAACCAGAATGCACTAAACCACAAATAAAATTAATTTGGGTTAAAAATTAAGCAATGTGTTATTCGTATAACGTAACGCCTTCAACGTAATTAGTGATGGGATGTCCTGCTACGATGGAATATCGATATTATATATAATAATACTAGCTGATCCGTGCCCACTTCGTTGGGCGGTAAACATTTTTTTAACTTGTGATGAAATTATGACTGTGGTTCGGTTAGTACTGAGTGGTATGATTTATTTCCCGACTGCCAAAAGAAGGGTTTTGTTTTTATTGCATATCAGAAAGATGCTGCTCACGTTGAGCGCGTACCTCTGAGGTTCTCAGACTTTGTTCGGCAAGGCGTTGCGGACGCTCGAGACTCGACTCTCGCGCGCGTACTTACCTCGGAGGTTCTCAGACTTTGTTCAGCAAGGCGCTGTGAACGTTCATGCACTGTGCACTGTGTTTAGAAAGTTGAGACCTAAAATTAGAAAATTCTAGCATCGAAAAGAACTGTTTTTAGCCCTGAAAAGAACTGTTGGTTAGCCCAACAAAATTTATTTCGATAAGGATCAATAGCATGAGTAAAATAAACGCGTAAATTATGTCAAAAAAAAAAAAAACAAAATAAAAAAATGGTTGTTGTGCCTCACTCAACATACATAGATAGTGTGTTGCGAACTTTTTCGAAGGTATTTATAAGATATACCAAGGCTCGGAACCGGTTTAAAAAATACCGGTTAATACCGGTTTATTACGGTTTTCCTCCGAACTTTTCTTAAGAACGTGAACATTTTGAGAACTTTATTTTAACCTTAATTAACCGGTTTATTCGAAAAGCGGCATGACGGTAAACGCGTTGCAACTTGTATGGATGCCGCGCATAGTGACGCGGTATGAAGACGTAGGTAGTTATGATATTTCTTTTCATTCGATTCGTGCGTGATATCGTAGGTCTGCTGCGCAGTGGGATTTAAACACCAGTAAATATTATTTGTCTATTATTTGTGGTTAACATGGGTAGAAAGCGGAAGAATTTAATTTATACATACTTTGACTGCAATGAAAGCAATAAAACTTCAAAGTGTTTAATAGAAAACTGTGAAAAAGTGCCAATCAATTTAATACTTACCCTCAAGTGCAAGTAATAAATTGATTAGCATATACACACATGGTCTAGAGATATTTCAATTAAACCTAAAAAACTAAAATTCTTTTAACTCTTTGTTAAGACACCTACACAATAAAATAAACCTTGTTTATAGCCTATCTAATCTGATAATAAACTTTTAGATAAAAATAAATTAAAAAAAAAAACTTCGAAGAAGAGGAAAAACTCAGACAAAATTTCAATTTTAACTTTATTTTTGAAACATCAAAACCTAAACATTAAAAAACATTTTTTTTTATAAAAAATGTTGATAACTTAAAATTAATAATCCGTGGACCCACCTAAGGCGACGCTGCAGATGTCTCCTGACACATCTGCAGCGGTTCTGCATATCAAACAAGGGTGTCAATATCCTGTTGTGGAATACTGACCAGTCAGAGCGTTATATCCAGGCTCACGTTATCGTGTCACACGGGAAGTGGTGCAACGGCACCGAGAACTTAACGCATTACAACACATGTACTGGACCTATTTATAGTAAATGCTGCACGAAGTCAACCAAATATAACGGCGATGCAATTGGTTCAAAGGCTACAGAGAGAGTATGGTTTGCTGGTAAGCGGTCAAACTTTGAGAAGACGACTGCATGAAGTTAACCTACGTGCTCGTAGGCCACTTCGGGTAACAGTGCTAAGGAGAGGCAATCACTTGTGCTTTTCACTGATGAATCCAAGTTTGGATTTCATCCTGATTCGCGAAGAGTACGTGTTTGGAGAGAAACTGTACGTTTGAATCGACTGCAGCACCCACAACAAGTTCATGCATATCAAGGTGGCACGATTATGGTTTGGGCAGGAATTCGTCTCGGCGGTAGAACGGGCCTTGTTTGAAATACAAGACAATATGACTGCTCTAAAATACCGAGATGAGGTGCTAGAGCCTGAAATCTTGCCTCAAAGACAGCAAATGAGACAAAATTTCCAGCTCATGAACGACAATGCCCGTCCGCATACGGCGCGTATCGTTACAAGTTGGTTACAACAGCATGATATCCAAGCTAAGATAATGATTGCGAGCCGCCTCGTTGAGTGGCTGATGCGGGTGGGGCCGGATCTGGCGGAGGGCCAGTTCGGCTTCCGCAGAGGACGCTCCACGGTGGACGCCAACATGCGCGTACGAGCCCTCATGACAGGGGGGATGCGGTGGCACGGGACAGGGTCGTTTTGGCGGTGTCTCTTGACATCGTCAACGCCTTTAATACTCTGCCTTGGGGGGAGGCATTCCGGTATCACCGGATGCCAATCTACTTCTGTCGTGTGGTCGAGGCCTATCTGACGGACAGAGCCCGGTCACGAGGGAGAGTGGAGTCGACGAGGGATGTCGTGTGGTGTTCCACAGGGATCGGTTCTGGGGCCGCTCCTGTGGGACATCGGGTACGACTGGGTGCTGCGTGCCGACCTTCCCGAAGGTGTCACCGTAGTGTGTTACGCTGACGACAAGCTTGTCCTAGCGCATGGAGGGTCGTTCCAGGCGGCGGCCGACTTGATGTCACTTGGTTCTAGTTCTAGTTTTAGTTTCGCTGGGCTTGTCCGCACTTAGCCTCATAATTGGGCCATTGTGCGTGAGTGACTTGTCGCCTATTCCAACTATCCCACACTTTCCCAGAATCGTAGCAAGCTTTTCAGTCTGCCAAAGATTTATGGAAGTGACCCGGCTACACTGTTACACTCTATGAGGACGTGTTGTGGCGTTTCTTCTGCCTCTAAGCAACCTCTGACATGATGTCACGTGGTGTTGCGACAGTCGAGGACAGGAACCGGCAGCTGGGACTCGAGGAGGCCCTGCACAAGTCCGAGGCCATGTGTTTTCATGGCCCTCGGCACCGGCCACCTCCAGGGTCTTAGATAACGGTGGGAGGGGTTTACATCGGTGTCGAGTCGACGATGTACGTACCTGGGATTTGTCCTCGACAACCGATGGAACTTGGAGCACTTCCGACGTTTGAGCCCCAAACTGGCGAAGGCTCGAGCTGCCCTCAAGCGGCTCCTGCCCAATCTCGGTGGTCCAAACGCCTTCTGCCGGAGTCACTACGCGGGGATCGTGCGGTCCATGGCCCTCTACGGGGCTTCGGTGTGGGCGCCCAACCTAGCCTTGGCTCCGGCCCGGCTTCTGAGGGTGACCCAGAGGGTCATGGCAATTCGGATGGTGCGGGGATACCGCACGGTTTTCTGCAAGGCGGCGAGCCTCCTTGCCGCCTTGGGATCTGGAGGCAACAGTCCTTGCCAAGTACCAGCGGCGCGTGGAAGTGCCACTGGTACGTGGCCGGCTAGGACCAGGCCCGCGTAGACAGCGCGTTAGTGTTCCACGCGCGCCTCAAAGAGAAGTCAGCATGAGAAGGGGCCCAACAGGGCCAACGCCCGCCGGGGTTGCGGAATGTTTAAAATAGTTACCGTGACCCCGGAACATAAAGGGCAACTGAAAGAACATGAGTGGGTTTTAGTCAGTAAAAGTCTGACACATCCTGCCACACCCAGGACGGGCGAAGTCATTTGATGATTTCCCACTCCCCAAAAAAAAGTTATATCCAAGCTTTAGACTGGCCTGCACAATCCCCTGACCAAATCCTATTGAGCATGCCTGGGGCATGCTTCAGAAAAGAGCTCTTAGGAATTTCCCTGAAGATATTGTGCATGAAAACCAGCTTTTCTTGCATCTTAGCAGGACTTGGGACAGTATTCCACAACAGGATATTGACACCTTTGTTTTAAGTACGCAGAACCGCTGCAAATGTGTCAGGAGAGTCTTAGGATCCACAGACTGGGTTGCGGAATGTTATATTTATAACAGTTACCGTGACCCTGGAACATAAAAGGCAATCGAAGGAACATGCCTCCCGCCGCACCCAGGACGGGAGCAGTCATTGGATGATTTCCCACTCACCAAAAAAAAAAAAAAGGATCCACAGACTAATAATTTTAAGTTTTCAACTATTTTTATAAAAAAAGTAGTTGTTTTGTTTAGGTTTTTATGTTTCAAAAATAAATAAAGTAAAGATTGAAATTTTGTCTGAATTTTTCCTCTTCTTCTAAGTTTTTTTTTTATTTAACTTTATCTAAAAGTTTATTATCAGATTAGATAGGCAATTAAACAAGGTTTATTTTAATGTATAAGTGTCTTAATAAGAAGTTAATAGAATTTTAGTTATTTAGGTTTAATTGAAATATCCCTAGACCATGTTGATGTGTGTATTTATTTGCTTAAATGTTTAAAATTCGTAGGTAGACTGGTAGCGAACAGTAGGTATGTTACAGCACAGAATATAGTAAAGTACCTAATTTTGTAATTACTTTATAATATATATTCTGTGGTCATATTTAATATGATGGATAATATAACTAGGTCAGATTTTTCTGCCGAAATATTATAACATAATGCGTAAGTAGTTTACTTTGCACTTTTAGATTCAGGTTGTTTTTAACCGACTTCAAAAAAAGGATAAAGATAAAGATATATTTATTTGTGTAAACATGTGTAACATTATACATATAAATGCAAATGTAGGTGAGAAAGTGAAAAATAAAGATAGTTTCAACATGTTTTGCCACAATTGGCGTACAAAAAAAACAGTCATTTCAAAATACCTATAAAACTATATTAAAACAATTAAGAAAAAACTATTAAGAAAAGAAAAAAAAAACAACAACAAAAATTAAATATTTAAGACAATAAAATTAGAAATTATCATTCAAAAAGTCTTTAACGCAGTAATAACATTTATTAATTAGTAAGTAGTAACTTCTTCAGTTCTTTTTTGAATAGGTTAGTATTATCTATATTTTTTAATTTTGCTGGAACTTTATTGTATATTATTGGTGCCATACAAAACACGCTTTTATGAAGAAGTGCTGTTTTTGCAAAGTGAGGTTGTAAGTAATGCTTATATTTATTACGTCTATTTCGAATCACATTATTTGATAAAAGAGGAAACCAGTGAGGGTTCTTTCGAACAAATAAAGCTATTTCGTAGATGTATAGTGACGGAAGTGTCAGTATCTGGTATTTTATAAATAGTGGCTGACAGCTGTCGGTAGTTTTGATCCTAAACATGAGGAGGTTATCAATTCGACCCGTATGTGTGTAATATTTCCCGAACTGCCCAGTTTTCGTATATGTTAGTCTTAAAATAAAATCTGAACAGCTCGCGGCGTTTCTTTACGGTGCGTCCGTATTAACCGGTTTTTATTGCTCTAAACCGTTTAATCTGAAAAAACCCTTATATATATACTGTACCGGTTTAAAAAAAACGGTTTTGGAAACGAAACCAAAATGTAAAGGTTTTGCGTCAAGGACATAATAGCGGTTTGAAAATTTAACCGGTATCCGAGCCTTGAGATATACAATTGATCGTTGCGGAATGTTTATAATAGTTACCGTGACCCTGGAACATAAAGGGCAATCGAAGGAACATGAGTGGGTTTTAGTCAGTAAGAGTCTGACACGCCCTCCCGTCGCACCCAGGACGGGAGAAGTCATTGGATGATTTCCCACTCACCAAAAAAAAAAAAAAAAGATATACAATTGATTAGAACATTTTACGGTTCTAACTTTTATAGTTTAGGCAGTGTACGTAAATTAAGTAACTTTTCTGGTTGATTTTTTACATCTCCTGTCCGAAAAACCCAAATATCTTACGGAACCCTATTTTTATCCAAAATAAAATATAGCGTATGTTACTTGTGAACAATGTAGCTTTCGAATTGTAAAAGAATTATTAAAATCGGTCCAGTAGTTTTAAAGCCTATTCACTACAATCAAACAAACAAACATTCAAAGTTTTCCTCTTTAGCACAAAACTGAATATCACACTAATTTTCGTAGTGTCGATAGCGATAAAGTGAATTGTATATCGTCCCTAGTCATGTGGTACTGACTGATGTCAACGTCATTTAGACAGCTGCCACCCGCACCTTGCTACAGCGCAAAGCATATAACTTAGATTATTAACCTATAGATTGAGCCACCGCGTGGCCGCACATGAGACAGCACTATAAAATTTCAATGTTGTCATTACGTAAAATTTTCCCGAAATATGACCAAAACCGTGAGGTGTTCCGTTGCAACAACTACTTATTACATTCATGTACTGAGTTGCGTATCATAATCCTTATTAAGAGTGCAAAATTATTTATATCGTAAGTATTATTTAAGTTACGAGTCCAGGTTTTCTCACGATGTTTTCCTTCACTGATGTCTGTGATGTCCAACTATAAAAATTATATAAAATTCCTTTTAAAAGGGAGAGGATACCTCACAGGGCATAAAAGAACTTTAATCATCTGATTAATTTTATTTATTTAACTAGTTGCAATTTTATTATCAAGTTATGGGAAAAATAGAGCTGAGGTATGGTAACACTTTGAAAAACAAGTAATAGGTTATGTAGATAAAAATATAAACGATATCGCTAGAAAATGTCCTTAATTTTGATCGAAAGCCATGTAATTACATACACACAAATGTATTTATTCAATCAATGCACAATAACTTGTAATATTTGCATCCTTACGAGTGAAAAGTAACATTCTTATCTTGCTTTCTTTCTGTGCGGCTTTTGCAGCCTAAAATAGTGCATCCTCCCATTTTATAGCACAGAAAAAGCACTAAACACTTAACTACTGGAGTCAATTTCTCAAATATACATTAAAACTATTGGTTTAATTACCGAAATTGTTATAAAATTGTAAAAACTAATACGAGCCGACCATTTCAATGACAGTGACATCCCTTTGTTTGGCTAACTTTTCAATGTTCGCCAAGCGAAAACCGGCCACGCCGAACGAGACAGAGCATGTTATGCTTTGTCTCAATTTTCTTACGAAATTCGTATATATGCTTCTCACTTTCACACTTCTTTACAACCTCATGGCTACATCTATAGGTTAATAATCTAAGACTACTAATAAATTAATTGTGACTGTCAAATAATAACAGACAAATAATTAGCAATAAATTAAAATTGCGACTATAATTTGAGATTTAAACTATCCTATCTCTCAAGTTGGATCGAACTGCACATGGTGTGCGAATTTTATTATAATCGGTTAAGTGGTTTAGGAGTCCATTGAGGACAAACATTGTGACACGAGATTTATATATATTAAGATAAGATTTATATATATTAAGATATTAATGATATATTTTTTAAATTTTGGATTCCATAGTTTTCGGATATAAAGAAAAAGGAACAACAACGAATAGGCAGTCGGACACGTGAGTGATCCTGCAAAGCATTTACTTTTTTATTCAGACGTACGTGACCCTTAAACATTAAAGACGCACATCGCAATAACGATTGCTGTATCTGGCCACTTCTCCACGCCATTCTACCCTAACCACAATATATACGTAATTACGACAGCATAAATTGTCATCGTTGAATGAGATTGTGGGTGCGATATCATCGGGTACATTAGCGGTGGTCGCAACATTGTCGCGTGGGACACCCCGGCTAGGCCCGCCGCAGACGATACCGGTGATCAGGTTACTGTGGTCACTTTCTTGTGTCTTGGTATGCACTTAATGTGTTGTGTGTACTCTCTCCAATGGCTTAGAAAGGCTTTGGGGGCAACTGATTAATAGTTGCTATGGAAAATCTAGAAATGGTTGTGGGAATTTTTCTAATACAAGGTTGAGTTTTGTGACGAAGTCTGTTTTTCTCCGTGGAAAATTTATAATTTATATAGCCTTATGTCATAAGAATATAAAAATTTTGCTCAAAATATCGACGAGTAAATTTGGCACTGGAAGTAAAAAAAAGATAAACCTGTCAAAAACGAATATAAATGCATTTTTTTTTTCATATTCAGTAGGACCCAAATTGAATCTCGTGCACGGCTAAACGCAAAACAATGTCAACTGATTCCATAAAATAAATACGGATAACATATTTACGTAAGTAGCTTCGTGACCACGTTGTTGTTTAAGCTCAAAATGGCCACATGCATGCAACAGACTGCACGGTCCTAATAAAGAAAATTTATCCATCACTTCGCAATTGTGATTGGTATTTTTTCCTGCGTACAAAAAACCGTCTAGCCATGTACTGAGCGGCATTGAGTCCCCTATACATGGTATTGTTTGGCTCTAAGCCGTTGCCCCGCGGATCACCATACACCGCACTTTTATGTATGGCACAGGAAATCTGGACTTCCGTCCGTCTAGGATATTCACCTGGCTAGACAATGACTCGCTAATAACACATTGTCTGTGCGTCTGTCTGTCGTTAAACTTAATGTATGCGTCCGTCATTTATGGTCTAGTGATTTAGTGCGCTCTTTTTCTTCAGGTCGGAGAATGGGTGCACAGAATAGGGTCGTTAGGGCACTGTGGTTGTGCGTCAGTGGCTTCAGTCTAACTTAAAGATCACGAGCGAGCTTTTCACACAATTTAAGTGCATTCAAAGGCAAATAAAGAGCTGACAGAGGTACATTAAAACACCAAACACGTAATGGATTTACTTATAAAAAGGAAAACATTAGCCGCCTTGTGCTCGCCGCTATCTCGATTTTAATTTTATATGACGTTTAAAGATAACATAAATGGAAAATATACTTAAACATTTCTTAATTTTGAATGCATTTTATGTTTTAAAAGTTTAATTCTACGGTAGGAATAATTCCCATACATTATGGACTAGATAATCTCCCAGGTTTTTTCTGCAACAGGTTCAAGAATCCTGTTGTGCCAAGACTGATAATCCGGCTTATTGTCCGTTATTAACTCTGATATGTAAATGCAATTTTGTTTGGATTAATTTGCCTAATTCTAACTGAATGTTTTTTTTAGGGTTCCGTAGTTAACTAGGAACCCTTATAATTTCGCCATGTCTGTCTGTCCGTCCTCGCTTAATCTCTGTGACCGTTAGCACTAGAAAGCTGAAATTTCGTACCAATATGTATATCAACCACGCCGACAAAGTAAAATAAAAATGGAAATAAAAATGTTTTATTAGGGTAGCCCCCCTATATATGTAAAGTGGAAAGTGTTTTTTTTTAATTTCAACCCTAACGTGTGATATATATTGTTGGATAGGTATTTAAAAAGAAATAGGGGTGTACTAAAATCATTTTTTGATAATGTCAATAATTTCGGAAATAATCGCTTCAAAAGTAAAAAACAATGTGTGTGTGTGTGTGTCCCTCTAACTTTTGAACCATAAGTTTAAAAATATGAAAAAAAAAACTGAAAAGTAGAACTTTATAAGGACCTAGGAAAATTATTTTGAATTTGATGGAAAGAACAGTTTTTGTACAAAAAAGAAACAAAGGTTGTACAAAATATGTCTGCATACTTAGTATGTCAATGTAACAAATAGCCTTTTTTTAAACTCATAAGTGGGAACACTATTATTGTGACGGACGGGAAACTACGGAACCCTACACTGAGCGTGGACCGACACGCTCTTAGCAGGTTTTTTTATTTATTTAAAAGTACTCGCAAATTAGAATAATTGTAAAATCACTTGAAGTATATAATAGCAGCTGTTCCATACATTTCTATCGTGTTGTTATGTATTTTTTGTATGAAACATGTACGGTCAGCAAAGTAGATTGGTATGCAGGGCCGTCATCTACAATTGAGGATATCTTAAATACCAATGACTGTATTCAAATAAAATTTATCCTAATTATTGAATAACTAGTCGTTTTCTACTACAGTTTAAATTTTTATTAGAAAATATCCTCGGGATATTGAGTAAACTTAAACTGTATCTGACGGCCCTGCATACTTATCTGCTTTGCTGACTGTACATCGACTTAATTATCTTAACACCGATGGATGAATTTAAATGAATTTCAATCATTTTAAAAGGATAATTATTATTTTCTACTATTATTTAAAATAATATATTTATATTCGTTGTCGAAAAAACTTAAATTATATCTGACGAAACAACAATATTAACATTGCTGAGTGTACTACCGCCATGGTGTTTGTCATGATAGACCAATTTTCATTACCATAGGTCTGTCTTCTTATACCTATTTCCTTGTTACAGGTGCCTCTCATATCCAACGAGGGTAAAGCAGGTTTGGGAGCTGGCCAGGTCCCACCACTGGCTCCTCTTTCAAAAAATACCCTGGGTCCAGCAACCATGCGCCTAGCAACAAGAACCAAAATGTTGAAGCCACCAGCTAAAGCTTTCCAAAACTCTCTAGAAAATGATGAAGAAGAATCAGAGTGATAGAGATGGGAGAATATATTGTTTATGATGATGTGACGTTTATTGTGTTAACATAAAGTTCAATGTTGCATGGTTTTGGGATTAAGTATCAAGAAATTGAGTGACGTGCACTGAAGTCAGGCACTGCCTATCTAGTTCAACAGTATATGCCACTGTACTGTAATAGGTTATCTTACAGTTGTATATAGCTTAACTATGAGTTACAATATCAAATATAGCAGGCACAAAACATACACTTTGAATCGAATCAGTAAAATCATCATCACAATACTAGAACAATTGAATTTGGGGTTTATGTTGGTAGGCACTACTTTATTGTCTATACGAAATGCACGCCACAGACTACTGTATTTTTATAACATTTCTTCGTTTAGAAAGTGCAGTACTTATCATTGAAAATGTTGTAAATATTATTTAAGTTTAGATCAAGCAATAGCTATAAGCGAATTTAATAGGAATAAACCAATTGTGTCCTAGATATAGCTACTTGTATTCTAAGTTGTTTTATGTTTATTATAATTAGGTATTTATTGTTAGAGAGAAATAAACTTACGTTATAGAACATTGTGTCGTTTTATTTTCACTCTCACTCACTCACTTTTAATTTAGTATTGTGTAAAAAAATATATTACTATATTTAATAGGAAAGTTTATTATTGAGTAGCAGGTTAGTCAATTAGACGCTGACCAAAAATGCTAGTCTAGTGTCAAATTGGATGCCTTTCTACATGCTCGCAATTTTAAACTTAGATTAGTCTGCAACTATAAAAAAATGCAGACTAAAAATGTGAAGGCATCTACTGAAGTTCGTTCACTGCCCCAACTCCAGCCTGCATTAGCGTATATCATGGTCAAAGAATTTTAATTCGCAAATAAAATACTTAAAATTAATTATGGCCAACTAAACCAACCACGACCAGCAAGAAAATATAATTATTTAGCTGACTGTCGCACTCGCTTTTTTACGATTACAACTACCTACTATTTTAACCGTCATACCTAACTTGTAGAGGAAGCGGGGAATTAGGGGAAGTCCGGGGGAGTTGGCCCTACTAACTTTGATGCCATATTGCTAAAAAACTACAATGATTTAAGCAACCATTTTAATCATAAACGAAACTTTAGTTATATTTCTTTCCAAAACTTAATAGCAATTAGTGTTTTAGTTACCCAAATAATTGTAATTAATATTTAAAAAAAAATACGATTGGCAATCTCTCCCAGGGTATATGTTTAAGATGGCCATAGTGTTTAGGGGGATTTGGCCATCACTTATTATAGGCAGTTTTAACCCAATTTCTTAAGTTACTGAGTATATTATAAACTAGCAGTCCCTCACGGTTTTACCCGCGTAAGTCTTTGACTACTACACCGGACCCGTGGGGCATAGCGTGATGTTATTTTACCCTTTGTGTTATTCTGTGTATGTTGAATCTAATCTATATTCCTGTAAAGTTTTAACATAATGAATTCAGTGATTTTTTCGTGAGAGTAACAAATATGCATGCATCCATATTCACAAACTTTTAAATCCGTACTAATATTATGAGTGCAAAAATAACTGTGTTTGTTACGCTTTCAGGCCGCAACTAATGAACCAATTTCAATAAAATTTGGTACAAAGATAGTCCATAGCCTGAAAAGACTCAAGATATTTTTTAGTGATATTTGTCAACATCCACGTAGGCGAGGCCGCGAGCAAAAACTAGTTAATAATATGATAGAATATTATAGGACGAAATATAAAGGCACTTTGTTTTGTTTCAGTTCAGACATAGCTTTATATAGATGTTCTTTAAGCTAGGCACTCGGTGGCTACTGTTTCGCTTACTACAAAGTGATTTAGCATCTTAAAAAACATTCAAGTCTAGAAGTATTCTCGAAATACCACTTAATGTATGGCCATCAGTCCCCCATAAAAATGGTTATCTATCCCAATTGGATGGGTGAGATGGCCATCACAGTTTTAAGAAGAACCTTATAATCTCTTTTGATTATTTTGAGGTTAAAATACCATGCAAGTTTATGACTTCCCAATAAAAGTACAAAAACAAGCACATATCTAAACATGGTTTCGTGACCACATAATATGTCACTTCCTTGCCTTGTAACAGACATATGTTAGAAAAACAAAGTGGATTTCATGTACTTTTTTTTTTCGTTAAATTTCTCCATATTCAGTAGTTGGCGGTCATGTCTTGAATCCAACAAAATTTATTTAAACGCCATCTGTTAGTTTTAAGTCGATTTTTTATCGATTGGCAATCTCTACCGTACGGCCGTCTCCCCCGGACTTACCCTATATAAATATCTACAAAATCTAAGGCTCTATTTAACTTATTGCTCACGGAGTCGGACAAGTGGCTGTTGGCTAGCATGTTATTTGTGTATAACATTAGTCCCATGGAGGGAGAAATAACCGCAGTCGATTGAGGAAACTCCGTATTAAAGCCGGCTGGCTAATAGCTGCGAAAGGTAACAATTAATCTAAGTTCCAGAGGAATCGGACTAAATGACAGCCAGCACGTTTGCAGTGCGTTTCCTAGAAGTGCGGGGCCCGCGTCCTGTCGCTGCTCCGCAATTTTGTTGGCGATAAAAAGTGTGCTGAGCGACAATGCTTGCTGCCGGTTAGGTTCCGTACGTGAAGCAAACATTCACCGTGTTATGGAATACCGTCTCGTTTCAACGTTTTCTTTTATTTCGGTTTGAAGACCTCAACTATTCAAAAATTTAAATACACGGTATGCATAAGTATATAAAGGTAACTTCGCCGATCAATCACTTTTCTATTGATACTTATCACTACACTAATATTTCGCATTTTTTTTACCATTCATTCTTGCTATTCCAACTTACTTTTGACATTAGCAGAATAGACGACAATCGCACGAGAACAGAAGTACCCTCCCATTATACTTTCATACATTTATTGCTACTGTCCCATTATGTCATGTAATTTGGAATCTTCTAAACGGAGGCACCTTGGAGGAAGAGCTTACAAAGGCAACTGGAAGTGTTAATACTCGTAGATAAAATAAGAGTTAGTACTTACCAATGCATGACATTTTTATCACTATATACAGCTATCACGGCAATGTTAATCAGCAAAGAATATTATTAATTAAAATCGTTTCCAGTGAACCTAATTAAAATTCTGACATTCTTAATTTTGTTTCAGTATTTTTGCAAAAACGTGCCCGTGAACTTGTGAAAAATACTCCAGATAGCGGCTTCTCATTACCCCAGGTATTCAATTAGTCTGTGAATAACTAAACTACATCGTTTACATTCTAATATAACTATTTACACATAATAATACCTAGGTTTTTAAGCCATTTAAAAAATCCCGACTGCATGCCTAAACATTTTAAGAGATATTTTTTCAAACGCGAACCCTAAACAGTAGCACATTTTAATGGACAGTAATCATTCGCATTTGTCGTAATACATTCTAGCAAATAATTATATCGCCACTGCTCTGCAAACTGCACATTGACGAAAGGAAATGCAGCTGATTGCATCATTTCGAAATCAAGAGCTAATTTTAATAGCGATGGAAAATATTACTATATTTTCAATAGGAAAGACAGTGCAAAATACCTACTGAATTTGCAATAGAGTTAGATTATGCAAAAGTCATTGTTTTCTTTGGAAATAGAAATACTCTTAAAGTAAACACTTGATATTTACAAGTATTTCTAATGGCTGGGTACAATCAGTCACGGAACTCAGGAACTGGGGAATTTGACAGCCTAATGAATCTATTTAGTTCTTGTAAAAACTTTAAACAAAGTCCAAAAAATCGCGCATATTTTATTCGTGCGATTTTACATGTAAATTAAGTTATTATCTACGTTGTAGGTAAATGAATAAGTGTAATAATCGTTACACTTAGAGACTTTACGACCAATTTAATTTTTATTCTTCTCACCTCATAAAATTTACACCTTTTTTGTTAATGCCTGCTTTAATAAAACTGATAAAAATGTGCTAACATTTTTTTATCTTACTCTTCATTTAAACATCAACAAAAAAGAAAACGACTAAGCTTATGGACTAGGTTTTATTTCTACGATTTCACTTCGTTGAATTTGTCGATATTTTTAGCACTCAACTCTCTAAAGTTCCTCTTATTAGCCGACAATTCTTCAGTGTACTGCGTACTTAATAGGCAAGACTTGATTATCGTGATGTGGGAAATCAGTGCGGGATGTGTGTGGCTCGCGTGTTGGCAACGCGACACGGCGACATGCACTTACTACAGCCATGATTATGGCACGGAAACGCTGGGCGGCTTTCGATGGCAGCATGCACGCGAATACCTACCACTAGCCGTATAAAAACCGCAATAAAATTGATTTTCAAAAGACCGCATATTTATACCTTTTTGTTTTTTCTTTGTTCTTTTCTTAAGACGCAAGTTATGTAGGTCGATTTGTTTAAATTTAGAATTAGGTATAGGTCAATGGTAAAGGTGCAGTCGTTATCACGTCCTGTCTCGATGTTACGTCAGGGCTCTCAAAATTCGACATAGGTTCTAGTATTTGCTTACTACCTATACCGAATAAAAAGGTATGTCTTAGCATTATTATAAAATACAGCTACATGCAGCTGCCAATAACTTGCCCACGCACTACAGTAATTCGCGACTGTCAATTTCTTTAACGAATTAATAAGGTTTTAATTATAAAACATTGGGTCATGCACCTATCATGGGCGTAGCCAGCCTTAAGCTCAGGATGGGGCAGAAGTCAACCTACCCCCCCCCCCCTCTCGCAGTAATTTTTTTATAACTTGAGCCGTTTGGGCTCTGCCCTTAAAAAAATGTAATATTTAGTTTCTACAAATCTTTATAAAAGTATTGACCAAGAGTTATGTTTGCAATAAATAATTTTGACTTTGACTTTGAAGAGTGTAAGGGAGTGTGTGAGGTGTGAGCGGTGGGTGCTAGAGAAAGAGCAGAGCGGACGCGCCAGAACGCGAGATATAGAATAATAAAATCCTCTCTAAATACCTAAGTAAAGTAGGTACGAATTTCACATAATGAGAGAGACATACAGAGAGTATGGTTTTGCTGGTAAGTGGTCAAACTTTAAGAAAACTGCATGAAGTCAACCTACGTGCTCGTAGGCTACTTTGGGTACCAGCGCTAAGGAGAGGCAATCGAGGAAGAAGATTACAATGGGCTATTGCACACGAAAACTGGAACCATTCTCAAAGGTCACTTGTGCTTTCACTGATGAATCCAGGTTTGGATTTCATAATGATTCGCGAAGAGTACGCGTTTGGGGTGAACCTGGACGTTGGAAACGACTGCAGCATCCACAACAAGTTCATGCATATCAAGGTGGCACGATTATGGTTTGAATTGAAATAACTGCTAGAAATACCGAGATGAGGTGCTACAGCCTTTTTTTTTGGTGAGTGGGAAATCATCCAATGACTGCTCCCGTCCTAGGTGCGGCGGGAGGGCGTGTCAGACTCTTACTGACTAAAACCCACTCATGTTTCTTCGATTGCCCTTTATGTTCCAGGGTCACGGTAACTATTATAAACATTCCGCAACCCCGGCAGGTGTTGGCCCTGTTGGGCCCCTTCCTGTGCTGACTCCTTCTCTTTGAGGCGTGCGTGGAACACTAACGCGCCGTCGACGCGGTCCTGGTCCTAGCCGGGCGGCGAGCTACCCATCGCTCGCCATCCGCAGAACCGCGCCTACGGTGGCCGGTAGTCGTCTTGCGACTCTCGACGTCTTCGCCTGGGTCTTAGTCCGGGGCGGGAGGCTCGTCGTTGTCTCTCGCGCGCCGCCGCTTCCTTCACCAGCATAACTGTTTCGCAGAAGGAGGCGACGGCATCCCATTCCGTCTCGCCCCGAAGCATGGCCTGAACCAGCGCCGGGCGCGAGAGGTCACCGCCGCCGATCGCCTCTACGAGGACACGTCGATGGTGCGCCCATGCGCGGTACACCTCCACCGTGTGCTCGACCGTGTCCTCCAGGCGACCGTTGCTGCAGTGGTGGCACCCAGGCGTCGCTTCCGCCCGAATCCGACACAGGAACCTCCCGAACTGACCATGTCCGGTGAGGACCTGTGTCAAGCTAAACGTGAGAGCGCCGTGGCGCCTCTCCAGCCACTCCTCAAAGAGGGGTCTTACCGCCGCTATTACGGCGTGCCCAGCACTAGGTTGCGACAGTCGCTGTCTCCCCTCCGCCATGAGATCTCGCTGGAGCTCCGTGAGCCGCGCCGCGATAACCCGCGGCAGTGGGACTTCGCCCCGGCGTTGCACTTCCACGCGCCACTCGTACGTGTGTGCAAGGACTGTTGCCTCCAGATCCCACGGCGGAGTGCCGGCAAGGAGGCACGCCGCCTCGCAGGAGACCGTGCGGTATCCCCGCACCATGCGAATCGCCATGACCCTCTGGGACGCCCTCAGAAGCCGGGCCGGAGCCGTGGCTAGGTTGGGCACCTACACCGGAGCCCCGTAGAGGGCCATGGACTGCACGATCCCCGCGTAGAGCCTCCGGCAGGAGGCGTTTGGGCCACCGAGATTGGGTAGGAGCCGTTTGAGGGCAGCTCCAGCCCTCGCCAGTTTGGGCCCAAACGTCGGAAATCCTCCGTGAAGTTCCACCGGTTGTCGAGGACAAGTCCCAGGTACTTTATCGTCGACTCGACACCGATGTGAACCCCTCCTACCGCTTTTTGAGACCCCGGAGGTGGCCGGTGCAGAGAGCCATGAAAACACATGGCCTCGGACTTGTGCAGGGCCACCTCAAGTCCCAGTTGCCGGATCCTCTCCACGACTGTCGCAACACCTCTCGATATTAAGTCGGCCGCCGCCTGGAACGACCCTCCCTGCGCTAGGACTAGCGTGTCGTCAGCGTAGCACACTACGCTGACGCCTTCGGGAAGGTCGGCGCGCAGCACCCAGTCGTACCCGATGTCCCACAGGAGCGGTCCCAGTGCCGATCCCTGTGGAACACCGCACGACATCCCTCGTCGACTCGACACTCCCTCGTGACCGGGGTAGATAACGGCTCTGTCCGTCAGATAGGCCTCGACCACACGACAGAGGTAGGCCGGTATCCGGTGATACCGTAATGCGGCCCCTATGCACCCCCTAGGCAGGGTATTGAAGGCGTTGACGATGTCAAGAGACACCGCCAAGACGACCCTGCCCTGTGCCACCGCATCCCCTGTCGTAAGGGCCCGCACCGTGCAGCGTCCTCTGCGAAAGCCGAACTGGCCGTCCGCCAGATCCGGCCTCACCCGCATCAGTCGCTCGACGAGACGGCTCGCAATCACTCTCCCCAAGAGCTTGCCCGCCTCGTCGAGCAAAACGATGGGCCGGTATGCGGACGGAGAGTCCGCAGGACGCCCCGGCTTCGGTATAAGGACCAGGTTTCCGGTCTTCCAACGACGTGACAACTGGCCCTCCTCCAAACATGCCCTAGAGAGCCCCCTTACTCGATGCCCGAGAGCCCCTAAGGCTAAGACCCAGGCCTTCCCTGGTAGGCCGTCGGGTCCTGGGGCGGTGTCCAGTTCTACCTCGGTCACCTGTGGAACGTCGTCGTCGTCGCCGTCGCGCTCCGCATCGGACACCACCGGTGGCGGAGCCATGAGCGGGGAGTGAACTCCCTCCGCGAAGGGAACAGAGCGCTCACCACGCCTTCCACGATCTGGGGCCGGAGACTCTGCGTCAGGGGGGGGCGGTGCGGAGCTTGCCCCGCGTTTTGTTATAAAAGTTTTCATAAATTTTTATAAACAAAATAGCTGTGTCGTTTACGTATTGATGTTTCAAAAATAAAGTCAAGATTTAAATTTTGTCTGAGTTTTTCCTCTTCTTCTAAGTTTCATTTAAATTTTATACTTTATCTAAAAGTTTATTATCAGATTAGATAGGCTATTAAACAAGGTTTATTTTAATGTATAGGTGTCTTAACAAAAAGTTAATAGAATTATAGTTATTTAGGTTTAATTGAAATATCCCTAGACCATGTTGATGTGTGTATTTATCTACAGTAATACGGCTCTGTTTCAAAAGGCTGCTGCGATGCGCGCGTTCGGTCAATCGTGCGCGCTTTTTGTTTTGATCGCACTTTTTTTTGTCGACTATTTTTTTTTTATTGTGTAACTTTCTTACGGATATTATGATTGTTGTTATAAGTTTTTTTTTTAGTTAGGCACCTAATAGTTCAGAGCCAGGGTGGGGCAAGTGCCCCAGCTTGCCCCAGTGTGGCTACGCCCATGGCACCTATAAATGTAGTCTGGATGAGGCCAAATATCACCTCCGCGTCCCGGTGCTCGTAAACAACTTGTTTTATATTATTTCGATTCGCATTCGACTTAATTTGCCGCATTTATTTAATTATCGCTCGTTGGCTTAAATTCTGGTAGAAAGGAGCAAAGAAGCCAAATAGTTTCTCAAGACGAGACAAATGATTTCGCAGAAGGATTATTGTGTTAGTCACTGCAAATGACTGGCAAATTTTGTTACAAAAAACCTGATGATTACGTCATATAGGTATGTGGATTGTGGGTCAGGTTTTTAGAAACGATACGGTTAACTTGAAAGTTTTAGTCTAAGAAGTAAGTATAGCATGAGTATTTATGTGGATTCGTTACTTGATATTGCTGCGATCCTAAGTTGTCATCAGTTGTGCACAGACAAGAAGACTTAATTGTATGGTAGTGGAAGATATAACTTCAAACTGGTGCTCAGTCTTTGTCTTCGTTCTCAGACTACCTTTTTACTAAAGAATTAAAAATTCTAACAGCCTGAAACAATTAACATCATGTATCTCTTTGAACACTACTTCAAAAATGCGTAGAATGCATTCCTACCTTGACTAGGTCTTAGTTCGTTAGTAGCACTACTTTTTTTTTTTTTTCTAAAGCGTACTTTACCTATAAGTGAACTGAAAACACTATGTTCAGAAAGGTGTAAGCATTTGACAGTCCCTTAGGATATGAACTACATAATCTGCATTTTAGATCAGTGAAATTGGTGTAATTGATTGAGGTAAAATTACACGAAAACTTGTGTAAGATCGGTTAGCCCACAAACGGCGGATAGGCGGACATTCAGCGGAGATAGCTCAGATCTCTATTCGTAGTTCTAAGTATGCAAAGTGGTTGCTTTTCTAAAAATTTAAATGATCGCGGCCGCGCCCATCGGGCCTCCTCATTTTTAGTTTATTTTGAAGTGGATACCACGTCGTTCTGGAACTCAATAGATAGCCCTTAGGTGGGTGTGCGGGCTGTCCAGAGATATTCCAGGTGCATTACCATCTTAAAGACGTTCCTGAAAATTCTCACATACTTGTCACAAAAATGTACATATTACACGGTTGAGATATTAAAATATGCTTCACCTTTAGGTATATTTCCCATGATTTTATTACCTAATTCCAAAAAATTATAGTAGGTACCTACTTAAAAAAATTTGCCCAATCCGTCTGTGGTTGCCGCAGAATTATAAGTCTCGCCATTAAATTTGTATATATGTCCTCCAAGGACAAGTGCCAAAAATCATCACAAATGATTCTACTAAGGCATAAAAACTCGACAACTAAACTCACTTTCTCATTTCTAATATCAGTTTAGATTACGCATCTCGTTGCGCAGCAGACCGGTAAAATTGCCTCGTCTACACTCGCTTAGGGCTTTCCAAAGCTTTTCCAGGTGAGTGTGTAAGGTCAGGGTGACCCCGCACCAGGTGGCGCCACGGGCATTAGTTATGCGTGGCGGGTGCGCCGTCTGCCGCGCTTCCTGTCACCCCCACCGCCCCGCGCGCCCTCCACACGACCGTTGGCGAAACTCATCTTGTATTGTTTCAGTTAATTAGTCTATTGAAAATCTTTTTGTAATCTCTTCGTTATCTACATTATATACACTTCTCTGATATAGACAGCACATATTTGTATGCTTGAGTTGTTATGGATAAACTGTAAAACACCTGGACTGGACCGATTTAAAAAAATCTTTAACCGATATAAAGCTACTTTATCAAGATCATGGCGAGTTTAGCTAGCAGTAATCAAAGACCTAACATTGCGCGGGGACAGTCATTAAAGATTGCCTGTATTACTAATGAACAGGAATAGGTTTATACTGAAATGTAATTAGCGTAAGACGCATCACTTACATCATGTATCATTTTGATAATAGGAAGCTGGTTTCATGCTATCAACCGGATTCTAATAAAGACCCGACTCGATGGAAAATTCAATGACACTGCTCTAACTGCCGCTAAATGATGGCCGCCTGGATACAATCTTTGTATCCAGGCGGCCATCATTTAGTATTTTGTTAATCAATTGTTTTTTTAGGAAAATTTTGTATCATGTGTAAACAGCCTCTTAGGTTACTAAATCGGTACCCATTCAAAGGACTGGTGTTCATTAATTAAGGTTTCTTGACGTTTTTGACCATTTTATGATTTTCTGATTGAATAAAAAAAAAACATTAAGATTGTAATTAATTGATTTATTCAAATAAAATATCAGAAAAGCTGAGGTTTTAATTGGGTCTTAAATTGCGATCAGGCACTGCTGACTACATAATAGGGATGTTGACTACATCAAAAGAATGACATTCTATTTAGTCCGTCTGTTAGACAGTCCAAAAATACTGGACACATATTTTTTGCTTGATCAAATTAATAACAAAATACAAAGATAAAGAGCATCAAAGTTCCGGAGAGGGGGCTTGTGACGTCACTTCTGAGTAAAAATTATACAAAGGCGTGACGTTTCACGAAACTTCAACGCACTGTATTGTCGTCATTTTCTGTTTACGAGAAGAAAGAAAAAATACGTGTCCCAAATTTTTTGATTATCTAACTGACGGACTAATTACTTTTTAGGGTTCCGTACCTCAAAAGGTAAAAACGGAACCCTTATAGGATCACTTTGTTGTCCGTCTGTCCGTCCGTCCGTCCGTCGGTCAAGACCCTTTTTCTCAGAAACGCGTCGAGATATCAAGCTGAAATTAATATCACATACTCAGGTCTGCTATCGCTTAAAGCCGTGAAAAAATCAAGTTTCTAATTCAACTCAAAAAAAAGATACGGCGGTTTATATTGCAAATTTTGAAATTTGCAAGAGAATCAAAACCTATAGGGTACTTCCCATTGACCAAGAATCATGAAATTTGGCAAGAAGCAAGGTCATGTAACACAAGTAAAGTAAAAACTCCGAAAACCGTAAATTTGTAGTTTGTTCATATCAGGCGTCCGTCTGTCCGTCTGTCTGTCAAGATCCTTTTTCTCAGGAACGCGTCGAGATATCAAGCTGAAATTAATATCACATACTCAGGTCTGCTATCTCTTAAAGCAGTGAAAAACTCAAGTTTCTAAATCAACGCAATAAAAAGATACGGCGGTTTATATTGCATATTTAGACATTTTCAAGGGAATCAAAACTCAAAACCTACAGGGTACTTCCCATTGACCTAGAATCATGAAATTTGGCAGGAAGCAAGGTCATGTAGCACAAGTAAAGGGAAAACTCCGAAAACCGTAAATTTGTAGTTTGTTCACATCAGGCGTCCGTCTGTTCGTCCGTCTGTCAAGAACGTTTTTCTCGGGAACGCGTCAAGATATCAAGCTGAAATTAATATCACATACTCAGGTCTGCTATCTCTTAAAGCAGTGAAAAACTTAAGTTTCTAAATCAACGCAATAAAAAGATACGGCGGTTTATACTGCATTTAGATATTTGCGAGGGATTCAAAACCTATAGGGTACTTTCCATTAACGGAACCCTCGTTGCGCGAGTCCAACTCGCACTTGACCGGTTTTTTTTTGTCATCTCGCCTAATCCAACTTCAATTATTTTCCATTTACCCCGACAATTATTTGTACCACAGTAATTCAGATACCTATACAGGGTGTCCCACGGCTATGCCACATGGAGGGAAAGTACCTTAAATATTGTAGATAGAACATTTTACTGAAATAAGACATTATCTGAATTTTAAAAACAATTTAAACTGCATTCATAGATATTTAAATAATTAAATGGTTGGGCCGGGAACCGAACTTGTTCCACGAGGAAAAATAATCACCCTGTTGTTTTATTATACCGATCGAAAGGTTTCATTATAAGGATTATTTTTTGCTAAATAACACAGTGTCACAAATAAAAGGAAGACCGGGAATTTCAACACTTGCTGTGAAATTTTGTTTAGAAAAGTTAAAAGCTTACATTGCCGTAAAGACATACTCGTACAATTGTCAATAATAACTACTTATTACTAATTAATCTACCCATTTGACTAGTACACGTCATTTAAATAAATACATATCCACCACAACAAGACCAAAAAATCGTCAGTGAATGAAATAATCAAAAGTCATCACTTTGTATTCAAGAAGAAGGGACTCATTTTGAGCATGTGAAAATTGACAAATTTTGTATTAAAAATGTTAAAATTCATGGTCTTTCTATGTTACATATTTAGCAAAAAATAATCCTTGTGATGAAGCCTTTCGATCGGTAGGATAAAACTACAGGCTGATTAATTTTTTCGAGTAACAGGTTCGATTCCCGGTTCAACTATGTATTTATTTAAAAATCTAAGAGTACAGTTTAAAATGTTTTTAAAATTCGAATAATGTCTTCTTTCAGTAAAATGTTCTATCTACAATATTTAAGGTACTTTCCCTCCATGTGGCATAACCGTGGGACACCCTGTATAATGTATTGATTATATAAATAAATATCTGCAAATGATTTGTCTTAATCAGACAGAGTACCTATCTAGACATTTTTGATATTTAAAAAGATATTTTGGGATGTTTGGTTCATGTGGTTGGAACCCAATTTTTTTCTGATCAATATTTTATTGCGGTAAACGGTATTTAAATGCTTTTCTACAAATGAATGAATTATTGTAGTCTTATCCCAATTACCTGCGCAGGAGTTGACTTTCAGACTAACCTAGTAGTCTAGTCTCCAACTGATAACTGTGTGATTAATTAACTGGCTTTGAGTCGATGGCGGCTAAAATGTTAATTTGTTGTAGGTATCCATACTAATATTATAAATGGGAAAGTGTGTCTGTCTGTCTGTCTGTCTGTTTGTCTTTCTTTCACGGCAAAACGGAGCGACGGATTGACGTGATTTTTTAAGTGGAGATAGTTGAAGGGATGGAGAGTAACATAGGCTACTTTTTTTTGTCTCTTTCTAACGCGAGCGAAGCCGCGGGCAAAAGCTAGTACTTACATAAATAATTATAATACCAGCTTACTGACGCACTGTAGGCCATAGGTTTTTTTTTGGTGAGGGAAAATCATCAAATGACTTCTGCTGACCTGGGCGGGGCGGGAGGGTGTGTCAGACTTTTACTGACTAAAACCTACTCATGTTTCGTTTGCCCTTTATGTTCCGGGGCCACGGTAACTATTATAACTATTCTGTAACCCCGGTAGGCCATAGGTATACAGAGAAGGCACGGACATTGATCACCATGCTTGATTAAAGTAGATTGGTGATTCCGGACTTATATTCATTATAAGTCCCAGGTTTCCTCACGATTTTCTTCACCGGTTAGTCTCCAACATAAACTTTAGGAAGACATACGAGTGTGAATTGAAAAAGTCACATTGGTAATAAAACTCAAATAGATAGAGGAGAGGTCTACTATGTCCTATGACTATGTGCGATTTTATGAAATGTACTCTACCATGCATATCTTTATTTCAATATCTTATCTAAGTACCTACTAAATTAAAATAACAACATAAATAAAATTAAACCAAGTGTTAAAAAACCTTTAATCTTTATTTCCACACTGTTTACGTACCACTTACACATGTAACATCGACTTGAATATAAAAATAACAATGTGAAGTTGTTTACACAGTATTATCATACTTTAAAAGAACTAAAAACTTTGTCTAGACGAAGTTAAAATACACGTTTTTTATTTTTACTATACCGCGTAAACAGTCAAAACTTTTTGCAAACGGCCGTACAGATATTAAATAACGTTACAAAAACATTACCGCGAAAATAACTTGATTCGCCTAAACAATGTCTAAAATTAGTCGATAAAAACACTAAACAGTCCAGGACGCGACCTCTCCGCATGTTTACCTTCGTCTTGAATACGTTTTCCATGCCGACAGACAAGTAAACATTAGAAAATCGACACTGTTTATATAAGCTTAGCACTTATGAAGAGTTATAGTCCATTATGCATGTTCTAAATGTTCAATGTATGTTGTCCAAATAAATCGTGACCGATCCTGAGCTCATTCAATAGACTTTTGATTACTATAACGCGCTGATGATACGTTCCAGACGCAGGCCGCTGCCCGCCTGTTCATAAAATTCTGGGGAAATTACCCTCATGTATTTATCCGATGATCGCCTTAAAATATGGTTCTCCTGCGAAATCTTTCAGTTGCAATGTTAAATAAAGATTTCAATGAATACTTTTCTTGGATTTTCGAAATAAAAGCTGCAAAAAGCATTTATTCTTAAGATATACAATCACTTACACTTTTTTATGTCTTCGTTGCCACGCAGACGAATTTTCAAACATAATTGAGCTGAACCAATAAGGATTATCAATGAGTTATTGAATAAGGGAACTATGGGTATTTTTTTTTCGCAACACAACTGCGTATAAAAGAAAATAAATAAAATATCCGCTGGCACACGAGCACGCAACATCTTAAAGAATAGTTACAGTACTTCAATCAGCGGAGTCCTAATTAGCTAAATTTAAATATAGTTTCAGGTGTGTGACACACATTTTGCTATTTCTAGAATCGATAAACCAACTATCCAATTTTATTTGAACAACTGACGCTAGACGTTTTAGTTAACCCGTGAGAGCTTTACAGTAAACATTATTTTTCTCAGAATCATCACATAGTCGCCAGACGGTTACCAGAGTGCCACACAAGGGGCCATGTTTTATTATCTGTAAAGTTTCATAAGATTATATTGTACCAATGCAGGTTAGAAAAAAATAGGTTCTATATCATCATCTCCCTAGGCCTTTTCCCAACTATGTTGGCGTCGGCTTTCAGCCTAACCTGATTCAGCTGGGATACCAGTGTTTTACGTGAAGCGACTGCCTATCTGACCTCCACAACCCAGTAACTGGGCGACACGATACCTCTTGGTTAAGGCTGGTCAGACTTTCTGGCTTCTGACTACCCGTTACGACTGTCAAAGTTCTATGAATGACAACCGGGGCCAACGGCTTTACGTGCTTTCCGAGGCACGGGATGTCAGTGATGACTAAGATAAACTTTAGAAAGTACATATGAATTGAAAAAGTCACATTGGTACTTGCCCGGATTCGAACCCACAACCTCTTACACGAGAGGCGGGCGCCTTATCCACCGGGCCATCACGACATCCAAAATAGGTTCTATATATCAAATGGAATAAATCGAGTGGTGGCATGACATATACCTATTAAAAAATCCCATCCATCCATCATCTATGTAAACTTCATTTCATCCATTTGACTCTACTTATTTACTACTCGCGACCAGCCCCAGCTTTACACGGTTGATAAAATCTTTGAAAATCTCAGTTTTTTTACTATCATTTGCAGGTATAATACTAACATTATATATCTTGAAGTTAAAACTCAATCTTTATATCTTTTAATGAAAACTGTATTAAAATAAAATTCGTTTCGCAGTTAAAATCATCCAAGCGTACATAGAGACAGCCTCGAAATCTATATTTTATTCAATGTAAAGATGTACAATTACTTATCTACCGACTGTACTGAGCTGTCACAATAGTGTGCGTTTACCGTGAGTACGCAACAGGTGCAATCAGGGTCGAGTTGTCTGCCAGTCGTCCCCGAGGAATCGAGGTAGACGCAACTATACTTGTATTGGGGTAACTGCTGTGTTACACACACTGTTACTGTCAATAAAAAGTTTTTAGAGACTTTGTCAATAGATAGATTCAGTAATATTTAACAATAGCTTTTGCCTGCCACACAGATATAGTTTTTTATCAGCGTTTTTTTTTACAATCGGTCTAAGGTAAAAAATAAAAAAACTCTACCTCTTTATTACTGTTCTATTAATTTAGATGTTGATGATGTACGTTTAGAAAAGATAAATACTTAACTAAAATCATCTTTCTTGTATAGATACAAGAATAAATTAACATTCCACACTGCACGAAAAACGATATTAGATATAGAAGTTATTCACAAAACTCAGAGAAAACTACTAAAATAAAAAGTATAATACCGATGAAGTGTTACAAAGTTAGTATGATTACATCAACTATCGGTAACAGAACATCGTGCCGAAATCTGAAACATAACAGCTACTTACTTCACTCATCGCCTCGAAATGGTGCCGACACATTTATTTAGTGTTAGTTTATTCGAAGATCTGCTCACAATAGCCCAGCTCGCATTAACTCGAGATAGATATCCTTCGAAATCCAGATTCGATTCAGAGAAACGTAATGTCTATGTTACGTTAATCTACGATATGATCACATGAATCAGCAAGCCGTATGTGGATGAAACAGTGAGGCTCATCAATCGCGGAATTTGTTGAGTGTTTACCTGCCTAGCAACACGCTACGAAAATGGACAAACTATCTAGTATTTGGCTTTCGGAGTAACTGTGTATTAGACAGTTGAAGCTCTTTCTTGGTATTTTTTTTTGTGCGTATGATAAAAACTGTTTTAGCAGCCATGATACTTTTGATAGCCAAAAGTTTAATACAGGGAAAAACTAAAGGTAATATTAATTCTAAGAAACAAAATTACGAATTTTGCATGCATGCTATATGATATGACAGTCATTCGCTGCCTAATTAGGAAATATGAGCAGAGTCATATTTTATAAACACACGTCAATGTTACAACAATAGACAGACGTGTCATGCACCTAAAAAGAAAAAGAAAAAAAGCGGGCGCTGCAAAAAGGTGCATTATCGAAGGACAAGAGCACACTGGTGAATGGAGGTGGGCAGAACAGGTGTGTGTCAAGGTTGCAGACGGCGTAACGAGTCCCAGAGGTGCGGCCGTCTGCCGAACGACCTTGGGTGTATAACCCGCCTTAGTCCCACATACAGCCGCTAATCGAAAATCAACGTTTAAGAGGTTTCAGTCTTTTTGTAGCCAGACGCGTTGGAAGATTATAATTAAAACTAAAATCTTTCCCAAAAGCTTCTCTCCGTTTGAAAAGATAAGTACATTTTAAACGTGTTTTTATAGTTCATTTTTGGCAAAAAATGGAACTGTAAAAACTGACTTGAATCCACAGAAAACATGCTTGCATTTTATGTCTAATATTAGAAAAACAATAAAATAGTTAAAATTGTCTTTGGTCTGACAAGCATAGAGCATTTGGCAATTAACATTGTTGTCGGCTGAGTTCAACGGAGGTATCGTCTATGCCTAGATACACATCATGGGTACCTATTGAGCATAGCGTAGCACCTACGCCGTGCAGGCACGGAGAGACGTTGTTTTGGAGCCGTCTGTTGTCTCTATGAATTCCTAATTTAATTAATTAAGTAGTATATACAAAAGTGGCCAATTGGTCGGTTTTAGTGACTAGTCGGCACATCTATATTTTTCTAACAATGTTGACAAGATTTTAACATTATAGTACACTTGTTTGTGCGGGTTTTTACAACTCAATAATATTACCAATAGGTAAATATCTCCTTCATAGAATAGCAGGCTTGCCCGCTCAGACGTCTATAGCCGCTTTTCAGCTAAAATCTAAAGGAATATCGGATAGCCCTGTCAGAGGTGTAAATTGATATTGCCGAGTCTATCCGTTAGAGACGATCGCAGGACTAACCACGACATCTAGAAAAATACTCATTTTCTTTTTCAACATTATTCTTGCTAGGAAGCATCTTATTTTGAAAAGGTCTTAGTTAGAATTAATTTTTTGGCTGGAACTGGCTTCCTTCAAGGACAATGACCCATTGTCCTTGAAGGAAGCCAGTTCCAGCCATGCTGGTCTAAAATGGCGGTCACTCATAAATACCCCTGAAACGATAGTACGTGGGGCACTCAGAAAGTTTTGAGAAACTAAAAAACTATCTTCTACAGGTAAAATATTTTTATTGAATCTTTTCAAAGAACTCTTCAGTAGCCTCTATACAAAGTTTCATGCGTCTGAACCAATTTTCAACACATTTTTTACTGTCCGCCGCAGATACCTCTTTCACGGCCTTCTTGAAGGCTGCTAGCGCGTCTTCCGGCGATGAAAACTGGATCCCTTTCAGCAGATTTTTTATTTTAAGGAATAAAAAGAAGTCACACGGTGCCAGATCAGAACTGTAACGAGGGTGCTCCAAGACTCCACCCTCTGTGGTGTCCACGAAGTCCATCGTTTTGAGCGCTGACAGCGCGGGCGCGCTGTCATGGTGAAACAGAATCCCGCGAAGCCCGGGGTTCGGTCGCTTGTTGCTCGTTGCAGACAAAACTTCTGGCAAAAAACTTTGTAGTATGCCATTCGTCTTTGAAGCCGCTTTGGTCTCGTAATGAAATTGCAATCAGATACTCCGTGAAAGTGAAGAAACTAGTGATCAAAAGTTTCCCTGCGCTTCTCGATCGCTTCACTTTCGTAGGCGTTAGTTCGTTTTGAAACTCCCTAACTGTCGACTAACGCTTTGTTTCTGGATCGTATTGATAAATTCAGGATTTGTCACCTGTCATAATGTCGTAAACGCGCTAAGACGAACCTGCTTCAATTTTTTTAATCATATCACGGCACCACTCCACACGGGCCTGCTTCTGAGCTTCTGTGAGGTTTTGTGGCACCCAGTGGAAACTATCCTCCTTGTAGGAAGATACCCGTGTAGAATCTGGTGTAGACTTCCCGATCCACTCTACAGGGTATGCTGAATCTATTCGTATGCATTTCTCTTGTTTTCTTGAATATTTTTTTTTAATGCCAGCACACTTTCTACCGCGACTGCCGTGTTAGGACGACCACTCCTTTGTTTATTCCTAAAGTAAAGCGACCGCACTTGAACTAACTGTTCTAGTGTTAGATGGTTGCTTTTGAAGGTCCTCCATCCATGAAAGCAATTTGAAATCAATCGAAAGACTCATCAGATTTTAAGCCACATTTAAAGTCGTAGAAAATCATCGCATGAAAATGTTTTCGATGCAGATCCATTTTTTAAAGGGACACGTCAATTTGATTTGGCTCTCAAAAAAATGTGGAGGAAAATTCAAAATTCGAACAATGGTATTTTTACTTATAAATAACCAAATTTATCATAATAATTACAAATAGTCAGGGTCTTATACATAAAAACGTTTTTTCTCAAAACTTTCTGAGTGACCTGGTAATTTATCAAGGTCCTACGGGCTCGCAGAAATGCGTTTGCTGTTGATTCATACAAAAATGTAAAACTTAATATAATCGTATTTTATACTTACGTAGTATTTTCTAATTTTCGGACGAAAATAGAATCTAAGCTAAAGTTTCGCGGAACCTAACTTGTACATACATGAATGATTTTAATTAATAACAAACACGAAGTTTTGAATTCATGTCTCTGTGTATGGGAAAACATAAAGGCTCATTCAGGGTACCTTTCTCGTTAGATGGCGATGGCGCAGCGCTGAAGCCAACATTTTCAATTTATTTTGTTTTATTTCAGTAATCGAACATTCAAATGTTGAAATTAGTATATTTTTGCTATGAATTATGTCACCAATGCTTACTTAGTATACAAAACTAAAGTGTTAACTATTTTAGATGTTTTTCAACAAATTCTGTATTTCAAACAAGCCATTAATTAAAAATAAATAATTTATAGTCGAATAATAAACTGAGCAAACATTAACAGACCATGTATCATTTATATTTATGTCGTATCATAACATAAATTAAAACAACTTTAATTATGTCACCCTGACATAAATAATTGCAACAAAGTTGACACATTGACAGTAAATACTAGCACTTATGTGTCGAACACTTGTAGAAATCGTTTTATAACTGAACCAATTAGTCGCCCACCTGCCAACAGATTTGCACAAATAAATTGATATGTCTCCTGTTTCTCATTATAAATTAAAAATTGACTTGTAATTTATCTTGCAACATAGGTACATATACATTTGATATCGCGACCAATTTGTATGATTACATGCAAGACATTGAAAAACAGACGATTCTTCAAAGTAGTGCTCATTTTTTGTATGCTTCAATTAAATAGTGCTTACGAAATTACATTTAGGTATATAGCGACGATTTTTCATTGTTACAGACTATGTAGGTAAACAAGACAAAGTTTTTTGTGACTTGTCTTCTTTTTCTGGTAAATGAACCGACTTTTAAACATTGTTACGATTTACAATGTTGATCTTTTGATTAAGACATATTTTCATTAAACGACCATGATTTCAGATGCTTAAAGTTTACCAAAGGGAACTTAGTTGGACTACAAATTTAACACAACTTAGAACGCTTTGTAGCAAATTTATAAAGGAATTGACGCTTATCATTTTTATGGGTAAACTAAGCATAATGTATAATTATAATATCAAACTAAAGACTAAGTTTTGCGTGGAATTACTGGTATTTCCTAGATTCGATCAATGAAAATTAGATTAAAGGTTTCTATAGTATACGTCAGCACAAAACTTTACTTAAAAACATGAATAAAATCATCACACAAAAATTTTCACTCAATTTAACCTTAATTCGTAACTTTATTTGTTTACATTGCTGGTGACAATCGCAAAAAACCGTAGGTACAATAGTCAGACTGGACGCAGACGGTACCAAAGACAACATTAAGATAATTCGTCATGGTTGTTATTTGTTGTTAGCGTGTGTATCTGAGCATTGAGCAATCTTATGTGTCGGATCGCACAGGAGTGTAGGCCTACCGTAACTGTGTACTAACTATGTACATAGTCATTGGAGGCTAGAAATTAAACGTGGATGTTTGGATAGTTCACACGCTCTACTAGAAGTGACATAGAATTTTAAACAAAATCGGTAACAATCATTGGGTTTTGTGTATATAAATGGTAAAAAAATGTTTAAAATTACAAAAAATAAACAATTTATCCATACTTCTATACTATCTGTCTGTCTGTCTGTATGTTTGTCTTTCCTTCACGGCAAAACGGAGCGACGAATTGACGTGATTTTTTAAGTGGAGATAGTTGAAGGGATGGAGAGTGACATAGGCTACTTTTTGTCTCTTTCTAACGCGAGCGAAGCCGCGGGCAGAAGCTAGTTAATTTATAAATAAGAGTGGCACACAAAAGCCTTTTCATCCCACCTATTCGAAAAAGACGACTTTGTTCCCCTTTAAGTACGCTGATCGAGGAGACGATGGTAAAGTGTGTCTGAAAGGACTTGGGGGAGGCTTTTGCTCAGCAGTGGAACAGTATAGACTAGGAAAAAATGTGACATATTTTTTAGTCCTTTCTGACACACTTTAACATCGTCTCCTCGACCAGCGCTCGTGGCACGCATTTCCTTTAAACCTTCGATTCGATCGTTTACGACGAATTTCTTCTGCTGTGACAAAACTCATATACACAAACCAACTGGCTTGGAACAACTGTGTTATTAAGTGCGACAGCCAATTGTTTAGCCACTGTGCATATCTTTTTGCCGACTGCGTACCAGTGGATTTATTTCAATAAATTAGAAATCACAAGAATGAGTATAAAATTTATCGTTATGTCGCTTTGGCAAGGTAGAGTAAAATCTGGCACATTGCAAATATACACACCCAAGATTGCTTTTGTAATGATTGATGCTAATCACCACCACTGCCAAATATTCACAGGCAACACGCCTAGGTAGTAAGCGAAACTGTAACGAAATTGACAGAAGCCTGAAATCGCCAATCCATCTTGAGCAAACATGGTAATCAATGCTCATGCCTTTTCTGTATGACATCTTTGCCCTGCAGTGACAATAAATTAGGCTGGTATTATTATAATTAACAACTTTACCCACATACTTAGGTGCTAAAATCCAAATTGAAACTCTTTGGTTAACATTTCAATACAAGACCTAAAATTTACACGTGTAAGTACTTAGATGTTTATTTTTAATCAACTTGTGCATTTTTGAAGGCTATGTATGCTAGGCTTTACACTTCATCAGTATGCATCATAAAAATTTAACACATCTCAAATAGATTCAAAGAATACGTAAATATATAATTGGTATGCAATTAGCTAATAGATACTGTAAAGGTTGTGTGCCAATTACACTTGGCATACAGTCTGGTTTGGTCTGCTAAAGTTTACCACTTGTAAATATTTTATTCTAAACCAAAGATTCCCAAGCGTATATTCCTCGTACCACTTTGACCACGTAGACCGCATGTATTTCGATTTTGGATAGAGCCCACCATAATGATTATATGAACATTTGCCTTTATTTACTCTACATTCCCCCATTATGCACTATAGAGGACATTACAATATCACTGTTACAGCGATTATTTATGGCAAATAATTTCTCAAATCACCCCATGATTAAAAGGCATATAATGATCTACCCCTATCTACATCTTGTGGATTCTTGTGGATTTTGTAATCGGCAATTTTACAGAGAAGACAGCGATCAGCGATTGTACAGTTAATAATAACTACTTTGGAAGATAATGTTCTAAACGCTCAGGTTGATTTTAGAAATAACAGGACTACCGACTATACTGACACCTACAGTAGCTTTACCTTTGGCACAAATAACTAGAAAATGTCCTGATTTTTCTGTATTTGTCCTTTACAGTATTATAATTACACCTTTAATCTGTCAAACCTACCTGGAAATTGACTACTTGACTAATTTTCAGTGTAAAAAAAGTAACTGAATATTAATGACAGAATTTTCATTGGACTACTTCAGAAGTTTGCGCATTGTAATCGGCCCAGGCGCAGTAACTAATACTGCGAACAAAAAAATCATATATGCGGAAAACAATAAATACCTACTACTAACTGCGATCTTACACATCTTAATTTTTGCGTGACAATTGCATAGAATGCATTGCATAAGTTGCCTTAAAGAGGACTTAATCTGGGACCAGGATATGTGGACCAGGGATATTTCGTTTAGGAGTTCAAAGAAGATCCCTCCGCACTTCTCGAAGTAAATTTGTGGCTCTGGCAATGCTTACCACTTTCACTATAAGAATGTAGGGTCCAAAGTAACTGGGCAAAAGCCCGGCATCCACGATTTTTTTTCATTTATGGACTGATACATAATTTTTTATTTCAAGCCTTAGGTTGACATACCCACTTTTGCATGAAAATTCTGTTTGTAAATTCTTAACTAAAACTGTTTTTAGTCAAGAACTTATTATAATTAATTGAACAAACGCCTGCTTAGCAGAAAAATATCAAATACTATCAGGATTCAGGAACCGGCTCAACCTCGCAGATCGATTGATAAACGACACATGCCTACAAAGACACATGGTAAAATTTAACGATCATTATACAACGCGTAACCGGTAACACATTCAAGTCACATCCAGGGCGTGTGTACATCGACGGGTCTCATGTAGCTGCCAGACGTGCACTTAGCATGTTCGGCCGGCCGAAACGTGATCTCGCAAATCGCAATGGTCTGTCTAGACGCCGGAGGCCGCCTGTCTAGCCTAGCCGTAGTCTGATAGCCCATACAAAGCCACCAATTACCAATCCAGTGGTCGACGCTAATGGCTGTACCCGTATTGTTCATATTTCAATGTACGCCACGCGTCTGTTACGAGTACACATGTTAATTAATATGCTCCGACTTTTTTATGCGGTCAATGAACTATCGAATGATAAAGGTTGCGATTTGTGGGTGATAATGCCTTTTGTTGTAATTTGAGATTGTAGACCGGTATGTGTTTTTCTTATCTTATTGTTATGGTGGAGACATGTGATTAGTAAGCTAGGGTATCAATAAATGGATGATAATCGCTTTACCTCCAATTTAAATGACTCTACGTTTATTATTCCAGAAAAGATTTAGATACAAAAATATTCGTTTTCCCAACCTATCTATCAATGGAAAAGTCAGAATCCCTAATTACAAAGTGGCGACAAAGCACATCATAATTATTAAAATGTATTAGTATCTAACTATGTAGGTACATAGCAATAATTAGATACTCGAAGATAATAACAGAACATTCATCTCACGCTGTAATAATTGACTACTATTTGACGTGTATGGCTAACACTTTTTGTGAAGCGACTGTCCGCATTTTCCGAAGTCATTTATTTACAAAGTAATATGATCATTTGTTACGGCTACCGTGATACGCACAGTAATCTTAATACATTGGATAGAGCGTCGTGTAAACACAGACGAGAGACCAGACGGTCATCAATCGAGATCGGACAGAAAAACAGGCAAAGCGGAGGTGGGGTGAAAAGTGGCGCAGACGCGGATGTGCGAGTGGGCAAAAAGTAGTTGCATCCACTCGCGCGCACTGAGAGCTGCACCGCCACCGCCACCGGCCGCCGTGCGCCACCGCGCCGCCGCAAAAACTGCCATAACTTACCATGCTCAATGAAACGTGAACTTTTCACCGCACCTTCACATCACAACTCCTCTTCAATACGACCGTTCGACTACTAAGAATTGCTAAGTACCTTGCAAAAATCTGCAACAACAATATCACATGCATTTATTCAGCATTCGAAATGTAATTCAAAAATCAGAGCCGTAACTTACTTCTTTCGGTCACTTAACATTCTATGTCAGTGGAGAACACGCACACAGAATGGTTAACTAAAATCAGCTCATACACTTTATCTAGTATCATACAATAAATAGTAGGTAATGGTTGACCGAGCAACCGGCGACTTGATAATTGGTGGTACAGATAAATAGTTTATTAAAGCGGGCTGTCTGCTTGATAAAGTCGAAATTAAATTATGACCAGTTTCATAATCACGCCACTCTTATAAGGCGGTGTGCGGTATACGTAGTGTTATCACGAGCTATAAGTTACTCGATACCAGCAGCTACTCTATCAGCGGCTGATCCAGGTGTTGCAGCTGTTTAATTGTACATTTTGTATCGTTTCGTGTACTTTAGATTAACTAAACGGCACAGGAAAGTGTACCTTACCCTTTATTATTGCCTAAGGGTCATAAAGAATGCTGATAAGTAAACGTTTAACAGTCCCTTGTAAATGTTTGATCAATATCCGGCACACGGTTTTGCGACGTGCAAAAACATTTAAATACAGTTTAATTTTGAGAACAAACAAGTATTTGAGGGTATTTTGACGACTTCAAAACGCACTGTCTTAGGTACTGGTCTTAAAAAAAAAGTCGCAGTCTTACTGGTTAGGTGGATGCCAGCGGCAGGCAATCCCTACCATTTGTAGCCAAAGCCATAAAAAAAGTGGTAAAATTAGAAGGTTCACAATTTGACTCACGCGCTCACTGGATCTCGCCAAATCCGAATATTAAGAAAACAATAAAATCTGTCATGCAAAATGCTGCATGCTTAAACAACAGATATCATATCACTAAGCAATTACAAAAGGTATGTAGATCCTACTTAAGCTTACCTCATACTCGCAGTACCAACATCACTCGTACGCAACCACTTGCGTAGACGAAGTAAAAACTTATAGTTTTTAGTCACTGGATCGATAATGGGTTTTTAATCGATTTTTTACCCACAACGCCGTTCTCGTCCGCCATAAAGGATACGAGTCCATCCATTTATGTACGACAATGATAATTAAAGAGAAATTATTATCAGAAATAAATTACTTCTTAAGTAAGATTTAATTCGTTATCCGTCGTTTACCGATGGTTCCATTATGGAATATATTATGGAATACCCTTACACTTACATGTAGCGTTCTTTGGCATGGATTATTTATTTACCTATATATTCATGAGCAATGATGCTAGATCGCGATGACTCAATATGTAAAGAGTTAAGGATACCCCTTTGATGACTATTATAGAATTGATCCACTACAGTAGTATACTTGGCAACAGAGAGCAAAAGGATAATATAATGTGCAAATGTGCAAACACAGGTTCTAGATCCAACTAGTCAAAGTAGGTAACATTGTTGTCTTTCGGCATATCACTAAAGGATGTATGTTTACGCCTAGGAGAGACCAGTTATGACAGTTACAGGCGGAAACTGAATAAGGCCTAATCTATGAGGGGATTCGGCATTTGGCAGTCGCTGCCGCGGCACACAGATATCGGTTGGTTAGAACGACCGGACGTATGTACATTTAGTTTTCACAATGTGTCTGTATGAGTCCTACACGTTAAACTACATAAATCGTCCACTAATCACCTTCTCGTCCTCTTCAAAGCAGACGTCCAAACAAACAAGCGAACGTTCCGGTATTGTCACATACTGATCTGCGCCAGTCATCGACCAAGGTCAACCAGGACGCATGATAATCACTGACAATTAAGGTAGGTCACAAATGCATGTGGGACGAACGCAAATAAAAACAAATCCTGTTAGTCTTTACAACAAGAACAAGATAAATAGTTGTCTACTGTCTACATCCGCTATTTTAAAAGATCTTGAGAATACGTCATCATTGGTATTTTAGATTTTTTTTAGTAACTACAGTTTTTAGGATCATTTGTATTGGTCAGAATGTAATTGCTGGTTTGACTTCAAAGACTATTTCGACTCAGATTCCTTTTTCTTTAAGGATGGGAATCATCAAATGACTGATTCCGCTCTGGGCGGAGCGGAAGGTAACTTTTTCAAACAAACTCCACAACCACAACCCTGGCTGGTACTGGCTCTAGCATGCCTCGTCTTTTTTTTATTTTTTTATTCTATATTAATTAGGGGTTTTAATCCACACGGATACGTCAACCCCATTGTACCTTATACTCTATTTACCTTACACTTATTAGTTAGGCTTCTGTGCCTCGTCTTCTATGCTGACATACAAAAATGCGTCAAGCTTTGCGCGAAACACAATGCGACGTCGAGAGGGACCTGGTTCTGATCAGACAGTGAGCCACCTAGCGTTCGCCGTCCACAGATCTGCGCTTACGATTCGTGATAGAATCCGGTTATTTTGTAAATTTGAGAAACGATCCGGTTAAGAGAATATAAAATCGATGCTCTTTTCCTTACCTGTATCCTTTCATCCATTCATTTCCTTTTGTTTTGTGTTTTATTTTATATACAGGCCTTGGTATAGTGGTTAGTGACCCTGACAACTAAGCCGGAGGTCGTGGGTTCGATTCCCACCCAGGACAAACTTTGTGTGATGAGCATGATTGTTTGTTCTGTGTCTGGGTGTAATTTATCTAGGTATAACATGTATGTATTTATAAATTATATAAGTATGTTTATCAGTTGTCTGGTTACCATAGTACAAGCTTTGCTTAGTTTGGGACCAGATGACCGTGTGTGAGTTGTCCCGGTGATATTTATTTATTTATTTTTCCCGATTTTTTTTGGCCCTTTTCTTAAAAGCTTTGTTCTAATGCTGTCCTGCATTTTTTTATGCTTAAACCTAAAAAGAAACATTGATCCTGATCACTGAGTTTGTTTCAGCGTTTCTTCTCATGTATAGTCAGTCAGAAAATGCTAGAAGCTAGTATTAGGGACTGCGCACATTTTTTCAGCTTGAAAAAGGAACGATTTTTTACCACAATTGAACAAGTTTACAAAATGGTGTTTTTCTGCGGACATCAGCTGAATAGAGCTGACTAAGTGTGCGTAGTCACTAAAGTAAGGTTACAATGAGATAAAAAAATAAAATGTCTTATACTGCCCTCATTTTTCTCTTTCTCAAATTATCTCTGTACTTCAGTATACTGTTTTGTAATAGAAATAAATCAGTCGAATTTAAAGCCAGAAATTGCACAATTAAGTATCTAAAGTCGGTAAAAAATAACAAAAAAATAAACGCTTTATGTACCTATGTATATTGAAGTCTCTTTGGAATAATTTCATGTTTTAAGTCGTCTGAAGGTTACTGATACACTCTCGCTTTCCCACGCCGGCCAGACAGACTTCTGAAAACTAAACCGTCGCTAGGCATCGCATTACTTTATTTTTTAAATAGTTACTTATCATATTGAATGTTTTGATCATACACTTACACAACAGAAACTGAGCAGCATTTTTTTTATCGTTGTCCCACACTAGAAATTGGTTCTGTGTCGTGGGTGCATTTACAAGCATTTAAATAAACTCACGTACACATACAACCAGACTTAGAACAAATACCTGTAGGTCATACAAATATTTGTTGCGTGCGGTGCGGGAAACAAGCAAGCCAGCCAGTGAGCAAGCCAGCCAGTGAACAAGCCAGCGATTCAAGCGCTCTACACACAAACTGCACTACAGCGCAAACTGGGCCATATCATATTTAAATTCTCAAGTTCGAGCTTCATTAATGGCTACTTTAGCCTGCAACTTCCTTCACTTCCTGAAAGCCTTGTATCACTGCCGCAGACTAAGTCGCGCTTAAAAAAGTAACCCCTAAGTTTTCTTAACGTTTCTTCGTACCAAATTTCAGCACAATCAGTTCTGTGATATAATCGTAAAACAAACTCAACTTAAACTTATCAAAAGCTATGAAAACTGCACGAGAAACTTGGTGTTCTATCTCGCGAGATTAAGTTAATAATTTAGTGTAAAGACACCGTGATTCACTTTTTCTAACCTCGTATTTTTTTTTTGTCTTGTGTTAGAGACACAAAAAATTAACAAGATATGAAGGATGTACCTTCTTACCTACAAATATCTCCACGTGTAGCTCATAAACTCTTTTAAGATCAAGGTCATGCAACGTCCTTCTGGCATCATAAAAAACTGTAAGAAATAAATATTATTAACTGGTAATAGTTTAAAAATGCTCTATATTTAAGAGACTTCTTATTAAATTGCTTGTCGAATGACTAACAATTATCATATCACTAGTTGATAGTAGTTGTTTTCTGCGACATTTCATTTTGATAGAAACTTTCATTTTGTACTTATTTGGACCTTACTTTTTTTTGCTTCTTACATAAAAATAAAATACTGTGCAGATTTAATATTGCGGCATGATTCCGTAGTTTCGGCTGTGCAATGATTACCACCACCTTTCTCTCAATATATACAGATAAATAAGCCAAGAGAAAAGTTTAGTATTATACACAGATAGTGTAATATTATAAAGCTGTCGGCAACAACAGCTCATTAGCACAAATCAGAAACAAAACTAATAGATAACTTAATATCCAAGACCAGTGTGAACAAGCGTTGCTTCAATAAGTCGACCCTGAAAGCCGTCAAGGCCTTCATTATACTCTCTACTCCAATTACTTAGAACATAAGTTAGCTTAGTAACAATTATGGTTCGATGTTGTAATTCGTTATCACAAACACACGTGGTCAATGGAGCTGTTGAGACTGTCACGCGATATGTTTGCCGCACTTCGTTGAAGCCCAGCATCGTGGAAATGCTGCATTCAGCGCTTTATTTATAAATTTTCGTCATTTGTTTTGGCGGCTATTCTTTATTCGAAATGACGATTGTCTTTTTATTTGTGTTCGGTGTTATGACGATTGTATGGTGGTAACTTTTTGATTTAGGAATGGGATCGGAGATAGATGTCAATGGAATATCGACCAGTCTAAATAATTAATCCATCGGCGAGTTATTCTACCAGAGAATTTGGTTGCATGTTGCATCAAGCATAGAGCTTATTTATTTATTCATTTATATTGACACACCAACGACTCCTTCTCTGGTTTAACATTAAAAAAAGAGCTTATGTCTAATATCTACAAAGGTAATTCGGGTGTAACCTAATCCACCCATAGATGGTTCCGCGTCATTTGTTCGATTAAAGGAAACTCGATTAAATTTTTGTCCGAGTGGACTTTTGAAACAACCTTCTATCGATAAAAGCTATCTATCTACTGAACGATCATCTAATTATCTATGGACTCTCTTTTCGAATGAGTGGTAAATATTCGTACTAAGCTAGTACTTCGGCTTAGCCATTGTTTCTCTATCTTTCCATCGTGGGTTATCGGTTGTGCAACGGTGACAGCAATATTACTTGGATGAAGTGTTTTCCTGTTCTCAAAAGTTCAAAAGTACAGCAAACATTTATTTAAAACAGTGACATCAAAGAAGTAAGAGGAAAGGAAAAAAAGTGGAAAGTTACAAAGTTGTTTCCTCTTAAAAACCTGTGTTTCACGCCGGGTAAAATCGCAAAATCCTAATCTGAGGCTTAGGTAAACAAACGTTGCTTAGCAATTAGGGCCGTCAGTTACAATACTTACAATCCGCACGCAGGACCGCCCGCATGCGGGCCAGGCACGCAAGTGTGACCCAACAAATTATAATAAATATCTTGGGACAAATCACACACGATGATCTGATCCCAAACTAAGCACAGATAACACAATTGTGTTATGGTAACCCGACAAGTAATATATATTCTTCTATAATAAAAAAAAAACATACATTTAGATTAATTTATACTCAGACACAGAACAAACAATCATGCTCATCACACAATGTTTGTCGTAGGTGGGAATCCAAACCTCCCAGTCAGGGGTCTGTTGGTCTAGTGGTTAGCGGTAACCACGAGACCAACGGACCCGTCATAAATATACGAATATCTAAGCCATAGTGTGTGCTAAGAAACATTTATTCATCTAGCTGGACGTTAGTCTAAGAAAATTACAGAAAAAGTGCTCAACGCCGCTAAAGAAGTTTTCACTTAAAAAAAAAAGACGGGTTGCACTCCGGGAGTGCCGGCAGAAGTGAAAACTTGATTATTAACAGCGTGCCACGCGCATCCATGGATGGTGACAGCTGTCTACTATCCATCCGTCCTACGCTTTTTCGATCAGGTCACGTGTCCTGACGCGAGTTTAAGATTTTATACCCATTACAGAAAAAGTGCTCAACGCCGCTAAAGAAGTTTTCACTTCAAAAAAACTTCAAATAAAGACACCGATTAGCAATGTTAATTTGGCGAAATAACAGCATTACATTTTTCAACGTCCGTCGTCAATTCCATATAAGTAAAATCAGAGATTTGAGTTTGGGAGTAAACATGGTGATGGTTGTTTGTTGTCTCGTGTCTAGACGCGATGACATAATGCCGTCTGCATCGGTCACCGGTGCATGCCCGCTACTACACTCATTTATAAAATAAAAAAATACTTAATGAATATGTTTGTTTTTTTACTAGCTTTTGGCTGTGTCTTCGTGCACGTGGTGTATTGAATAACAAATACCATAGTATTGGTCTAATGCGTATGCTATATTTCTGTAATGTTTCGTCTTTCGTTCTATAGATTTTGTGATATAGAGTCGTAGGTCCTCGCGCTTGGTAATATTATAAGAAACATCTTCACTTTTCAGCAATGATCCTGAACTGCAATAGTTGACAGTAGTTGGAATCTAACGTAAGCATCGATTCGACTACGCACCCTCTACTCATGAGCCCAAGTAATAAGAATAAGAATAATTTTTTACAAAATTCCTATGAAGTCCCTGACTTCTGAGCTAGGTGAAAACCTAGCCAAGTAAGTCCATGCAAACATAATTTCCCGAAATAATGCGTCATAGACACGTCCCAAACTCACTGTGAGTGGCAATCCGAACCATACCGTGTCTCATACAAGTTTGTTATCGCAAGTTTTCATTTGAATTTCTTTTGACAGATACGCCAAAATTACTTAACTACAGCGGTGTTCTATGTGTCTTATTAATGATTAAACGAACTTACCTGTAGGTGAAGTTCTATCATAATTATACGAAGGCTTCGTCCGAAGGGATTAGCAAATAACACTTGTAGTACCGCCTAGTGGTTCGCCAGTCTCACACTATAGTTGAGGGTAGAAAATAAAATTAAAAAATAAATTCACGTCAACAAGACAGTTGACCGACCCGCTTGCTTCATAATTAATTATGATAGAACTTCACCTACAGGTAAGTTCGTTTAATCATTAATTATACTTCAGGCTTCGTCCTCGGGATTAGCAAATAACACTTGTAGACTTTTAGAGATAGTAGTGTGAAATATTTTGTTTATTCCTCAATTTTACAAACAGATATAAGAAAATAATTATAAATCAGCTTATCTTAACCTTCATTTGAGTTATTGTTTACAATTGTTCTGGCAAAACAATCATTTCCATTGTTATTGACATTACCTATGGTTCTATTATAGAACCAAAATGTGCTTGACGAGCCGCTCCATCCAGCGGTTTTTCTTATTCGATCTAGGCTGACGCCCAGCTGAAGAGCCGCGGATGTAGCGGCGTGCCTTGTGCTGTGCGCGGTGGACATGTTCACATCGATACCGCTATTGCGCAGGGTGTCTTTTATCCACCTACTCGAGGTTTGAGAACCGACAGCATTGTAAGGCTTTCTAAAGCTTATGAAGAGGGAGTCAATATTCTTTCGCAACGGGCTTGATTTTTCGACTTAGGTAAGTAAAGTCAAGACAGGACATATTATTTCGGGTCGTTTTTCAAAAAACGGTAACACTAACAATGGCTGCAAACATCCTTAGCGTGTTGTTTTTAAGAGGTCAGGTATTTTGATAGTTAGTTTAGAAGGGAACAATTCTATGTTTTTTAAAATTAATCTTTGACAAGGTCTGTACTCTGTGCGCAGTCAAAAGGGCAATGAGAGTGATAAGTTTTTTCGAAAGGTTTTCAAGGGATAACGTTTCGTTGGGATAAAACTGGCTGAGATAATTTATTACTATTGTAGTATCCCATGTTATTTCATACTTGGGTAAAGGAGGACGTATCCGAAATATACCTTTAAAATACCTTTTGATCCTATCATCTTCTTCTAAATTATTTCCCATGAATAGGGCAAACGCGGATCTACAAGAATTAAGCGTCCCGTATTGATATCCCTCTTCATAGAGAATGTTTAGGAAATTAATTATTTGTGGAATCGAAGCGTTATACAAATCACCGTACCAGCGCCGTAAGTAAACATCATATTGTTTATAGGAGTTTTCAGAAATAGACGCCAACATCACATTTACTGCTGACAGAGATACGCTTGTTCTTACCCACGCCGTCCGCATAAATTCCCTGCCACCGGTTTTTAAGTTTGGTGTATATGTCGCGATCGCTAGAACTGGAACATAAAATTGGATTTGCATTTGCCTTAAACACAATTGGATCAGACAATAAAAGGCTTTTTTTTTAAATTGGGCAGCTGTTGGCCAATGTGGTACGACTAGTACGCCCCAAGCCTTATCTGTAAATATCTTTCTCAGTGTCTTTAAAACGACAGAGAAAGGTGGGAAAGCATAGAAATAAATATCGGCCCAGGAAATTGAAAATGCATTAACTGCCATTGCATTGGGGTCTCTGTGCCAGGAGATCTAGGCAGAGTATTTAGTATTTATTCGACTGGCAAATAAGTCTATTTGAGGTACCCCATACGTTGAGACAATTTCCTGGTAGCCCAGTCCGCCTTGACTCGGCATCTGCCGTGTTATTGTCTAATGAGCTAATATAATGAGCTATGACGTACAATTTGCGACATTCATACCACTGTCATAGCTGACGAGTGATGTCAGTGAGGTGGGGGAACGAAATACCTTCCATCCTATTAATGTAAGAAACGGCTGTAGTGTTGTCGATGAGGAGTAAAATTTGACAGTTATTTAAATCTTTAGCAAATACTTTTAAACCAAGGAAGGCCGCAAGTAGTTATATATGTTGTGTCTTCTCTTGATTACTCCACAACCCACTAGCCCTCTCTTTGCCACAGGCAGCCCCCCACCCCGTATTTGAGGCATCTGAGAAAATTTTCAGATCATGCGTATCGTGCTACAAAACGGTAAATGTATTGCATCATACCACCATCTTAGACCAGGTAATAACACACTAGATATATTCATAAATTTATCATAGTTATCATCAGGTTTTAAGTTGAAATGTTTTACGCGTTCAAATAGTTTAGTACATAGCAAGCTGTATTCTACAGCCGGAAAAACTGAAACTGGTAATCCGACCATTTGTTCAAATTCACGTATCTTGCATATTTTTAATTTCTGATTTGACGCGAACTATTTTTCCCGAGGGTAACGTGATCTGGAAGTTTTCCTAAAACAAAACCTAGAAATGTACATACTTGACTAGGTATCATTAAACTTTTATCCTCATTAATTAAAAATCCGAGAGATGTAATTAGTTTCTTAGATTGTACAGTATTGTACAAACATTTGTCGTACTCATCTAAGTAATTAATAGATATTAGGCCTGCCAAACGTAGTAACCGGACAATAGGTTTCATTATTTTAGTGAATATAAATATGGGGCAGTGCTTAAGCAAAATAGTAGAACGTTAAATTCGTACAGTTGTTGAACTTTAAATCTTAAATATTTTCTTGAATTATAATGAATACTTATAAAATAGTAAGCATCTTTTAAATCTATTTTTGTTATTAATTTTAATACTGTGCGTAGACCTTCATTTTTTTTTAAAATGATCAGCTGTAATATTTTTTTTTTTTAAGTTCTTTTTAAAATTTAGTATGATACTATATTTGCCATTTGTTTTAGACACTAGAAATATACTAGATAAAAATTGACCATCGGTAGGTTGACATTTTGACATAGCTCTATTACATAATAAATTATGAATAGCTTTTTTGAAGTTTTTTAAATGGGATTTCGTATCCCTTAATGCAAAAGAAAACAATAGGCTTATTAACTCGGGATCATTGTCATTTTCTTTTTTTCTTTTTTTTTTTATATTAGCGAGTTATTAGTAGAAATTTGTCTCTTTCTAATTTTAACATTTTTGTCACGTTTGGCATTAACGTCGGAAATAGCCGCGTTAATTTCGGCATTTAATACGGGAGCATTAACTAGTTTTCAATTACTCCGCAATAGTCCTTATGAATTTTGGGGCCGAAAATATTCGAAATAGTAGGATCTTCGCCCAGTATTTCGAGTATTGTACTGTTTAGCGTATCAGCTGACTCAGGCTCCTCAGTATTTGTCAACGGCTCCACGGCGCTAGCGGCGGCGGGTGGCGGCAGGGGGCGGGGGACGGGGTCGACGAGCGTCTCCGCACATAGCTCAGAATCAACAATACCGTCAAGTAGGTTTGGAACGTTGTTATTACGTTCTTGATCTGAGAACCACCGATACCTATACTAGTCATGAAACAGACCAAAATACTGTTCGCCAGACAAATTTATCGGGTAGTACAGCTCCAAAGAGAAGTACGCAAACCCATCTAGGTAATCATTACTGACCTACACTAGTCAAGAAACAGACCAAAGTACTGTTCGCAAGACGAATTTATCGGGTAGTACAGCTCCAAAGAGAAGTACGCAAACCCATCTAGGTAATCATTACTGACCTACACTAGTCAAGAAACAGACCAAAGTACTGTTCGCAAGACGAATTTATCGGGTAGTACAGCTCCAAAGAGAAGTACGCAAACCCATCTAGGTAATCATTACTGACCTACACTAGTCAAGAAACAGACCAAAGTACTGTTCGCAAGACTAATTTATCGGGTAGTACAGCTCCAAAGAGAAGTACGCAAACCCATCTACGTCATCATTACTGACGTACACTAGTCAAGAAACAGACCAAAGTACTGTTCGCAAGACTAATTTATCGGGTAGTACAGCTCCAAAGAGAAGTACGCAAACCCATCTGCGTCATCATTACTGACCTACACTAGTCAAGAAACAGACCAAAGTACTGTTCACAAGACTAATTTGTCGGGTAGTACAGCTCCAAGTTATAATAATATTTAGTTGTGTAAGTACCATGTTACAAGTAAGTCACACTAATTATTGACAATTAGTTAAGAAACAGTCCTAGAATACTGTCCGCAAAGCTTTTATTGGGTAGTACAACTCCAGAGAAGTACGCAAACCCGGCTAGGTAACTATTACTATCACGGGTGTAAGTAATGTTTTATTACAAAAATTACGTTTTATTATAAAATTTATGTAAAATATCACGATTGAGTCACACTAATTTATTGACAATTAGTTAAGAAACAGTCCTAAAATACTGTTCGCATAACTATTATTCTATTTTGATATTGAGTAGGTAAACTTGCAAAGATAACATTTCTTAAAATATCGTAGGAGTTTCTACGAATGGTAGTTAAACCCAATAGGTATGAAATGTAACCTATTTAGCTAATTTAGTCAACACTTTTCTTAAGATTGATTAAATGTATTGTAAAAAATTTGTATACAATATGTCCCGGAATAAACGCACACCACCAGACACCCAAATTAGAATATTATGTTATAATCATAATACATACTCTGATTTTTTATTATTATGTTTAAAACAGTGTTTTTTTTTTATAAATTTGTTGTACAGATTGTGGGAGAAAATTATTTTCATCCATTTTAGTTTGTTTTGAAATTACAAAAATCGATTCAGTAAACGATTCTGAACAAACTATTTTCTCAAAGTGCATTAATTCAGTTACACACTGTATAAGTAAGTATCTACAAGTTACTTCTTAGTAAACATAAAACCGTGACAAAAAGGTTTTGATACACTTGATATGTATGTAAAAGTAAATAAGGCAAGTAAAATCGTTGCCTAAAGGACATGCATTATCGCGACTTATTTATCGCCAGCTCGTTATTAAACGGGCTTTGTACGGCAGCAATAAAACTAACAAACAATAAATACACAATGACTGACCTGGAGACTTCGAGCGGGAACGAGTATCAAGCGAGTTGGAACGACTCAGCGTACTTACGGCATCTTCGCAACACTTTCTTTTCTAATTTCTTGAACTACCGCAGCAGATGATCGTAATCTTCCTCACGTTTCCGTTTAGGCATGTTGGATAAGCACTTGGAATAAACAATTAGCACTTTTGAGACGCGAGCGTGTGATCGTGGCGAGCACTAAAAAGCGAATGAAGCAAGCGGGTCGGTCAACTGCCTTGTTGACGTGAATTTATTTTTTAATTTTATTTTCTACCCTCAACTATAGTGTGAGACTGGCGAACCACTAGGCGGTACTACAAGTGTTATTTGCTAATCCCGAGGACGAAGCCTGAAGTATAATAGCATAATTGGTAAAAACATTTTCGCATTATGTTTAATAGAAACCAATTTATACATTATAATGTAATTTTGTCAGACTGTTTCTGATATATAATTTTTTATTATTTAATTTTTGTAACGAGTACAACTTCTGGTCTCCGAATGTCGTACTTTACCTCAAAAATCTCTTCTGCGGATTGTTTACTTAACGTATTTTACAATGAATACATCTTAAAGCAGTGTATGTTTTTTTTACTTACTGTTAGCAGTAGTGTCATAGAATTAGAAATTGCGGAAATCAAACGCAAACCGTGATCATAACGTGTCAAAAAGTAATCAGACTGAAATATTAATTTATCGGGCGACAACAAGCCAACAATTGAAGTTCATTTAACTTATACTACAGTTTCCTCTAAGATAATAACATAATACTTAACAATCAAGCAACTCTCTACTTAATTGAATAACTTATTACAACTGTCTAGAAACTTTCAAACTTAACAGGAATTGTCAACATCCCTCATTATTTTAACAACACATCCAAGTTACGCTTGTCAACAACTAGATCGACTTACAAAGTTAACACATAATCAATCAAACTAACTTGGTCGCTAAGGAAAATTCCTTTAACATAGATCATAACGAGTACTTAGTACTTAAGATGGAAAGCTGAAGCACGCAAGGCAATTTACCAAATCTGTTGTAAATTTCTCGAAGAAAGCCGTCAGACACCACTTTCAAAGGAAAAGTTACGCATAGCAATTATACTAAGGATTTTAAATGAAACCAGAGGGTTTATAACATAAAATGACGCTTGTATCGACACGTTTATTGATTGAAATGGCGCTTGAGGCCGTGTCAGTATATTGTTAAATGATTTAGCGTTTTTATTGTCATAATTAGAAATAGAGGTTATCTCTTGTAGAAGTGTTCATTTGATAAATGCTGTTATATAGATTTACAAGTGAACATAAAAGGTGAGAGAATATATTAAAGAAGATTCTGGGCTCTTGAAAATGGTGTTAAAGCAAAAGATAATGTGATGAAATGAGAGATCGAATTGAAGTTACCAGCTACTTTTTTTATTCGGAAAAAAGAAATTAAACTGAAATCGTATAAACATATTCCACACTAGTATAATAATTGTGAATGTAACTCTTTTATGTCTGTGGGTCTGTTACGATCTCACAGCTAAACCGCTAAACCGATTTTGATGATATTTGGTACGGATTGACTTTGAGGTGAATCCCAAGGACGGAAATAAGCAACATACTTGAACATACATTACACATTACTTTCACATCACTTGACTTTGTTTTGATCCGCGATAACTGTCATTTCTAAAGATTTAAATAAGCCGAGTTATTTTATTCGTAAGAACGGAGTAGTTCCATTCGTATAAATATGCATTGGTCAGACAAATCCAAAGAGTACAAATGTAGTACTAAGGAAGGAAACCAAAATGATTCATTAAAAGTGAATCATTATTAAATTTAAAAATATCTACAAAAAATTATGTATCATATTTACAGTTCTTATTTTACCTAACGAGTAGAGAATTTGAAACATTTCCGCTGTAACCCAGCTCCCGTGATTGTATAGAAATAATTTGATATAATTTACGACAATTTCCAAGAAACTAGTCAAAGTATTTGCCATGGTATAGAGACTTTTAGATCCAAAAATGTCTTATATTTTCTAAAAAGCGGTAATAGGTATAATTACATCAAGGTAATAGGGAAGGTCATGGGATTCTACTTTTTTTATTTTAGCATTATGCTTCCATCGATCTATATTTTGAGCAGGAAATTATTTTGTAAAGTGCAAAAATAATTACAGAATTTAAAATTTATATTCAAACTAGCTTCTGCTCGCGACCTCGCTGGCGTTAGAAAGAGACAAAAAGTAGCCTATGTACTCTCCATCCCTTAAAAAATCACGTCAATCCATCGCTTCGTTTTGCCGTGAAAGAAAGACAAACAGACAGACAGACAGACAGACACACTTTCCCATTTATAATATTAGTATGGATATTAACTTCAGCATCAAATCACAACTAATGTCAATGTTGCCGAGTCCGTGCGTAGTTATAAAATGTTTACTTGGTATAAACTATACCGTCACACGAAGAGTGCCAATATCCTGCCAGGGTTGCGGAATGTTTATAATAGTTACCGTGACCCCGGAACATAAAGGGCAACCGACGGGACGTGAGTGGGTCTTAGTCAGTAAAAGTCTGACACGCCGACCCGCCCGCGTATTGCCAAACTGTATGCTGACCCAGACTGGGGTTGCTCTGAGTTCGATCGCAGTTTGCCTTTTTAGTTAAAGAGCAAACTGTATACCTATTCAGAGAGTATCTGAATCAAATTACATTTTGCTTTAAAATACTATACCCCCCATACCACTCCCAACCTTAGGAGCCCCATGGTTACGGAGATATCGATGATCAAAGTTTGAGGTTATGTTACGTCAATTTTGAGGTTAAGTTAGGATTTTTTCGTGTAAAATTAATTATTTTTCACTCTAATGTCTAAAAAAGATAACTAGACGGAGCCCCGCTTCGCGGAACTTCTACTTCTGGGTGGTTTAAAAAAAAAATAACCACGAAGGAGGTGGCGGGGTCTGTTCGCTCACTTCGCTCGCTCTTTCTAACCTAACCTGTCCGAGTCGGGGCGCCCTAATATTTTGATCGATCGCTCTCAGATTGACGATCCTTATTAGTTTCTCAGAATGCTCTGAGCTCGTATGTACATTGCTCCAATTTGTTTGTGATTTCTATGAGCACGACGTAGTTCAGTACAGACTATGGGTGTCTGGGTCAGCATACAGTTTGGCAATACGCGTCCCGCCCCGCCCAGGACGGGAGAAGTTTAGAAGTCATTTGATGATTTCCCACACCCCAAAAAAAAGGATTGCCAATATGCGCGTTTAAAGTGCCCTTGTCGGCCATTTTTAACTTCGTATTTAAATACTTTCATTTAACTTACTGGTGTTTAATATCGAATAAAATATTTGAAAAAATTATGCATATTCCTTAATAAACAATTATTAATTAAAATGAACCACTTGAATTGGTAGCAGCCTAGGCACACGCCAACGGAAATGACCATATAAATGATTAATCAAGACCGTCTACGAACGAAGCCAATAAATCAATCATCAGATCCCCACTTATGCTCTATACATTAAGCCTTAATTGATTAATTATAAAGCCTTAAATCTGATATAAAATTACCTATAATTTGTACCTAGTTATAAAGAAATGATAACATAATTATACAGTGTTTGTGGAACAACGGCTTGGTATCATGATATAATTTCTTTTTCCATTACCGTGATGGCTCTTCTTTATTAGTTTGAGATGAGTCTACCGTGTTGCAGAACTGTAAGTTAAGTTTATTAGTTAAGTATAGCTTACTTATCTAGACAGCTATCTTTTACGATATAGTAACATCAGGAAATTGTATCCTATAGTTACTGGTACTGTACTGTAGTTAATCATTTCCTTTTTTGAGATCGGACAAGTGATGTTATAAAAGACTAGCTTTCCTCCGAGGCTTCGCCTGTATTAATGTCGACACTTCCATCATCTATTTTACCCCTTTTTAATACCATCCTATTAATGTCCCACTGCAGGCCAAAGGCCTCTTCTCATACAGAGAAAGCACGAGCATTTATCACCACTCTTGTTCGCGGATTGGCGATTTCGGACTCCTAACTACAAGTCCAGGTTTCCTCACGATGTTTTCCTTCACCGATGTCTGTGATGTCCAAGATAAACTTTAGAAAGTACATATGAATTGATAAAGTCACATGGGTACTTGCCCGGATTTGAACCCACAACCTCTTGTTAAGAGGCGGGCGCTTAACCACTAGGCCATCACGACAACCTTTACCCCTTTAGGTTTGGATTTCCTAGAACCCTTTTTAGTGGATATTTACTCTGCACAAAGAACACACCCTGCTAGTTTCATGTCTCTGGGGCCGGCGGTTTGGCCTGTGCGTTGATATATTAACAATCTGTCAATCACACAGTCGGTTTACCATTTCATACAACATGTCCCGGAATAAACGCACACCACCAGACACCCCAATTAGAATATTATGTTATAATCATAATACATACATTGAATTTTTATTATTATGTTACACTGTTTTTTTATAAATTAGTTGTACAGACTGTGGGAGAAAATTATAGTCATATTACAAATCTACGCATGCACACAGTCGCACTTGCATAAGGGTCTAGCGTAGTAGGTATTTCATCCATTTTAGTTTGTTTTGACTGTACAGCGGAAGTGTGACAGCAGTTTACGTAGTTTTAATTATTTTAGGGATAAAATATTACCTATATTAAAAATTACAAAAATCGATTCAGTAAACGATTCTGAACAAACTATTTTCATAATGTGCATTAATTCAGTTACACATTGTATATTTAGACTAGCTGTCCCCCATGGTTTCACCGCGTCTTTGTTTACTGATTCCTGAGATGTTAGTGTCATCTATTCTTCCTGGATATAGTCTAACTAGCACTGAAAGAATTTATCAATTTTACCCAATACTTTCTGGGATTAGCGCGTCCAAACAAACTTTAAACTTACCTCAGTTTTGAGCTCCTAAAAGTCACCCATGTTCGTTCAATAGATTTATAATAGTGAAGTAGGTTATTTGTAAAACTCGTAAGACTTTAATGACGTTAATATAATAAATTAAATAATTTTAATGGATCGCTATTCGCTTCAAATGTGAAAAACTCTTTGCGATGCTGTAAAAAAGATCTAGAAAGAACGATGCGTTCAATGCACGGTTAGTAATGTTGAAAAATGTGAACCAATCAACAACACTATAAGTCACTATCCATACTAATATTATAAATGGGAAAGTGTGTCTGTCTGTCTGTCTGTCTGTCTGTTTGTCTTTCTTTCACGGCAAAACGGAGCGATGAATTGACGTGATTTTTTGAGTGGAGATAGTTGAAGGGATGGAGAGTAACATAGGCTACTTTTCGTCTCTTTCTATCGCGAGCGAAGCCGCGGGCAAAAGCTAGTAACACTATAATTAATAATCACTAATTAATAAGTCCTACCTCCCAAAGTTGTTAAGGACAAACTTTGTGTGATGAGCATTGACTGATGTTTGTTCTGTGTCTGGGTGTAATTTATCTATAATATGTATGTATTTACAAATTATATAAGTATGTATCACAGTTGTCTGGTTACCATAACACAAGCTCTGCTTAGCTTGGGATCAGATAGCCGTGTGTGAGTTGTCCGAAGGTTTTTATTTATTTTATTTTGACAGGACTAAACTAATATTTTATCTTCTGTCTTTTTCTTAACGAAATGGAAGAAAAAGACGCACTGAACCATCGATCACTATATTAGTGTTTTTCTTTTTTGGTGATTGGGAAATCATCAAATGACTGCTCCCGTTCTAGGTGCGGGGCCGGGGGGAGGGCGTTTCAGACTTTTACTGACTAAAACCCACTCATGTTCCTTCGATTGCCCTTTATGTTCCAGGGTTACGGTAACTATTATAAACATTCCGCAACCCCGGACTATATTAGTGATCGATGCACTGAACTTAAATTAGTTTAGTTTGTGAAGGGCATGACACAATATTGAAATTCGATGTTGATCACACATTTTTCAGGGTTCCCAGAATATTATCGTATTGATACATATTTCATCACCAGTATTATTATAACGCACATAATTATATGATGATTGTAGTGAAGACCAAACTTTTCAAACGAAGTGAGTAATAGAGTTTCTCTGAAAAGTCAACATTGAAGAAAAACCAATAAGGAAAATGCTTTGATTTACGAAGGAAATAGCTGCCACTAATTTGTCTTACAAAATTGTGTCTTTTCATTACATAAACATGGATTCAAACAGACATTGACAACTCATTTAACAAAAGTGCACGTGCTCTGACCTGGAGTTTGCCAAAAATATCTGGCAAATCTAGAATTGTTACAAGTAAAAACATGGTTTCTATGCTTGGTTTGGAATAGATCGTGAATCACCTGGGGACGTCAGGAATGTCAAGCGTTTGAAGACATTCTCCAGAACTTTAAAATGTGTCGCCTGTTGCTCTTGGGATAAAGTTTTATTTTGACTAAATAAAAATATTTTTTTTTTTATTTATTACTTTCAAAATATTCAGCAAAATACCTCCCTGCCTTTTACCGATGACTTAGATGTACACAAATCGAAACTCGATAGCATCTCGCTACATCGAGATCGTATAGCGATACAGAGTTGTCGTGTGAACACGAATTAACGGTACTACACCGGTATTGTGTCCGTAAATATAGTGTACATTCAGAAATAGCCGTTTCCACAGCGAGGTAAACAAGTGCTGTGTAAAGTTGCCGATTCGACCAAATTCTTGGCATCGCACGCCTGGCCGCATATTTGTACGGCTTAAGCCCCGCGGTATTTGTTAATGGTCGTTAGTAGATGGAGAACGGGTAACCTTACGTACGGAACTAATGTTCTTAACTTTCGTACTTCGCAGACCTTACGTTCCGATCGAGTGGCCGATGCTTGACGCTGATTGGCTGCCAAATGTCACCGCAATTAGTGAGGGGACGTGAGTGTTGACTTTGGCGATGCATCACTTTGAATGTCACGCGTCAGTCTAAAAATAGATTATTTCGTAATAAATATATAGATAGTTATATACAAATTGCCATAGCTACACTTTAGTTTTTTTGGCGTAAGAACTGAGGAAAATATATAAAAAAAGCTGTAGGTATATCAATCAGAAATACGCTATTATTATTATTATTATATCGTTGTCAAACCTTTGGAGGTGCACCAATTTACGTTGTAAGAGTCCAGTCACTAAATATTGATTTACTTAAATAATTTGTTGTAACAATTGACATAAAATAGAATCTTAAGTAATAAGTGCGAAATTATTAATCGATACTAAGCATACTTTGACTTAGCAATATTTCTATCACTGTTTATCTGTGGCAAATAAAGACAATAAATAGTCAAATATAATATACATATATATTTGACTATTTATTGTCTCATAATATTTTATTGTAATGCATTTACCTCGGCCAAAGTGCCGCTGTAATAGGTGATAAGATAGCTTTGCAGGTACTATAATGTGAAGTATTAATTATACTAAGACCTATGGTACTCTAATGCAGTTTAAGTAATATTTCTTTCATTACTAGGTCACATAATATTAATAACTTAAAACATATTGAACATAATCTACAAGTAGTCACCTAGTAACATATAGATTGTCCTTCATTTCAGTTTACATTTAGTTTCCCCATCCTTATAAATCTTTCATTGCTGTTAAGTATTCAAACAATTCTAATATTTTAGAATAGAATAGCGTTATTAAAAAAGTATAATATGATGGGAAATTATAAAATGTTTAATATTGTTATTTCATTTATTTATATCTAAATAAGTACATAAAAATTAAAAGTTAAAATATTCTTAAAAAGTAGAATTAATTATATATTTAACCACCGGTATCGGGCTAAGGATCCAAACTTCCGGTGGTGAGCTCCAGAAAGTGGAGCCTCCGGACATTACTCGCCATACTTGGCTATTAGTATTATATTGTAACTATGAATATAATGTTCATATTGTTTTTTCTAGTGCAAACAGTTATAATTATTGAAGAACTATCTGTCTCCCGCGGTTTTACCCGCGTTATGTTAATTGGCAATCTGATGTAATATTACTGTAAAGTATTAACGAAATCCATTCGGTACTTTTGCGTGAAGGAGTACATACAAACTTTTATATTTATAATATTAAATAAATTAAAATTAGTAGGACTATTTTACATTCCTCTACCCTTATCCTTTTGAATGATATCATGGTGGCGTAAGTGGCGTTACTAAAAACATTACTTCCTAAGGCTACATAACACAAAACAAACTCGATTCATAACACACCTACGTTACAATTCAACACCATAACTATTTTATAAACTGATTTATCATCAGAAAAACATTGAGTCACAGCTAAGCTGAAAATGAAAAAGATATAAAGCTCTATTAGTCATTTGGAATGAAATGACTGTTGATGATGACGACTTAACATTTTTCCCCATACAAATCAGCATTATTTTCAAACTATCCGGATTTGTGCTGAGATCCGGATATGAACAAAAGTTGTGATTACACGTGATGCTAAATAGAGCGGCTGACAGACAGACGCGACTGATTATAAACACACGGAATGTTCAACAAGTGTACTAAGCACCCAGATTAGGGTTGTGCGTACCAGGTTTAAGTACGTACAGTCAACTACAGTTCTGTCAGCTGTAGAATAACACATCATCACTTAGACGTTTAAAGGTTTTTCATGCTGACCGTAACAATCACAACATAACATTAAAATCACTTTATTTTGTACTAGCTTTTGCCCGCGACTTCGTCCGCCTGAAATATTAGTTCCCGTTCCCGGGGGATTTCCGGGATGAAAACTATCCTTTCTTGGGTCCCAGACTATATCTGTACCAAATTTCATTCAAATCGGTTCAGTGGTCTAGGCGTGAAGAAGAGACAGACAGATAGACATACAGACAGAGCTACTTTCGCATTTATAATACTAGCTTTTGCCCGCGACTTCGTCCGCGTGGATTAATAGTTGCCGTTCCCGGGGGATTTCCGGGTTGAAAACTATTCTATGTCCTTTCTCGGGTCCCAGACTATCTCTATACCAAATTTCATTCAAATCGGTTCAGTGGCTTAGGCGTGAAGAAGAGACAGACAGACAGACAGAAAGACAGACAGACAGAGTTACTTTCGCATTTATAATATTAGTACGGAGGATCGAAATACTAATAATAATTAATTTACTGTTTCGACCGGAGCCAACAAAACTACAACGTTCGTACTGCTTGATTTTTGCTACTGCCGCCCAATCCAAGTCAATCTCGAACGAGAGTTTATCTTATTATGCTTCAAGATTTTCATTTTGAAAAATGTCACGAGATCTCCCATTTTGAGATCCTGCGAAATCGAGATTGCATTCCTAATGGAGATCAATGCTCGCTTCTCTATTTGAGAAGAGACCTTTGCCCAGAAGTGGGACAACAATAGGCTGATATTATTTTACGGGTGTTTTTGAACGTGCTTTCGTCCGTTTGACTGTACTTGTAAGTACCGTTGCCATATAATGTGCGATACTGTTGTTTATTTACAGACGGCCAGCACCGAGCAGGATGTGTTTTGAAAGCTAGTCAAGACAAATTAGAGCACTAATGTGGATCTAGATTTAGGTTTACACCTACTTTACGTCGTCGTCAGCTTTTCCGCTGCTACAAGAAAGGTGTAAGAAAATCGTCTGTTTCCTAAATCTTACCTTTTTTTTAGGGGGTGGGAAATCATCCAATGACTGCTTCCGTCCTGGGTGCGGGACGGGCGTGTCAGACTTTTACTGATAAAACCCACTCATGTTCCTTCGGTTGCCCTTTATGTTCCGGGGTCACAGTAACTATTATAAACATTCCGCAACTCCTAAATGTTACCTTAACGTTTAAATAAATTATTGTAATGTTTTAGGAATATGTAGGAATCTTAGACCAAGATCTAGTACTAGAAGCTACTTAACACGTACTTTGACTTAGTTATTCTTTGACTCTATCTTTCATGATAGTTTACCAATTGTAAGACAGTGACAGGAATGTTGCTTAGCTAAGCAACTTTTATTTTAGTCAAAGTGTTCTTTTCAATATATTTTTTAGGCAAGTATAAGTTAAGACCTTCTGCGACCATATTTTTTTATAGAACTTAACGATCATTTAACTATATCGAATTCTCCATATCGATACTAAATTCGATGTTGCTCTTTAATTAATCTTTATTTAATTAATTATTGTATCGCCAAAGAGGCTACACAAACATCACGCAACGCTCTTTAAAAACATCAAACAATTTTATGATGGAACAGACGAGAAGCCGGCTGTCATGTTTATAGTGCAGTTCCGTCGTAAACCCATTAGAGTGAATTCGCGTTGCCTTAAACTAAACGCATCCCGGTATTCAGGGCAAAACAAACAGACATGCAAATACCTTCCATGTTATGTGCTTTTATTACAACTAGCTTTTGCCTACGACTTCCTCCGCGTAAACGTCGGCTCTCACAAATAGACACGACATCACGAAATAATCCTTCGAACACACATGATTTGAGACACAATAGAAAAACAATAGCAGCCCGACATCCAGCTGTCGGTTGGTCGTTGAAAGGTATACCGTCTGTATTTGTTGCTGTCCTTACTTTATCCCTTTAGAGTGACAAAGACAGCAACAGATTTGAGAGCGTCTTAAAATTAAGTGACGTTGGAGTATTCGGGCCAAGTCTTTGACTAAGGTGATATCTATCTCTTTAAGTTGTAATTTTCATCAAAATCAGTTCAGTGGTTTATCTACGAAATCGCACAAAACACTGTTATAATGTAGCTGGTGCCCCGCGACTTTGTGAGCACGTAACTTTATTGTAGAAGTGTTTTTCTTTTAATTGAATCATTAGTTCCAAGCCCCAAGAGAATTTTCATTAGGACACCATGTTACGTGACTCGGTCGCGCCACCATGGTGTCTAGACCTACCAAGCTTGAAAGACCAACACAAATATTTTTCGAAATTCGAAATGGATGTCGACGAGTTGACACTGTTGACAGTTCCTTAGTTATGTACGTACGTAGTAACTATTTAGTAATCTGTGGATATGCGTAGGTTAGGTTGTAAAAAAAACTGATGTTCTAATAACCAATGCCCCATAGAGCTAAATACATTTTACTGGTTGCACCACCTAGTGAGTGATTTTAACGCCGGCAAGAACTTGTGTTGCCGACAACATGTGTCTTCGAACCTTAATACGGGAGGGGTTAAGAAAACTTTACTTAGATAATTTGGATAACAAACAAGAAATAGAAACGAAAACCAACTCAAATAAAAATAATAAGTAATTTCGTAAATTATACATTCGCGTTTCGTTTCGTGTACATTCCATGTATTATTTGCAAAATTAACGGAACGGAATACATGATTGAGGATCGCACAGGCGGAAATGTAAAGTCTGTCATTTGTGCAATTACTTGCCGACTTGCACACTTGCACAGGTCAGATGTAACGGTCTCCACGACTGCACAGGAAATGTTAAATTAAAGAAGTACATTAATGAATTTACATTTTGGTAATTTATTTTTAATTGTTTTTTTTTTGTTGTCAACCCTGGATGTGATGCCCAAACAGGAAGGGGCCCAACAGGGCCAACGCCTGCCTGGGTTGCGGAATGTTTATAATAGTTACCGTGACCCTGGAACATAAAGGGCAACTGAAGGATAATGAGTGGGTTTTAGTCAGTAAAAGTCTGACACGCCCTCCCCGCCGCACCCAGGACGGGAGCAGGAGCAGCAATCGTTTCATGATTTCCCGCTCCCCAAAAAAAAAAATGTGATGCCCAAATATGTTGCGAAGTGTGAAAATGAGGGCAAATGTTTAGCAAAATGTTTGTTGCTATTTTGTAGAATAGGAAACGACCAAGTAACTATGATAACGTTTTAATAGTAGTAAAACGCAATACTCTCCTGGAAAATTTTGGAAAAACAAACTATTCACAGTTTGATTTACAAACGCAAAAATGATGTGGAGGTGCGTACCGTAATTGAAACTATCGGATATCCGAAATAAAAAATCTGATTGTTAGGGCCGGATTCTAAATTTTAGTATTACAATATTATAACTGCTTAGCCATATAAGTCAGGTTAGATAGGATAGGACTATCCGTAGCTGAAACTTTACAAAACTATCGGATATTCCGAAATAGAGTCTAGAGATGTCGGATCTCTAGACTCTTGACTCTGACATGAAATAAAGTTGCCAAATCCTATTAAGAACCTTATACTTTTCTGTTTTATTTTTTTTATTATTTGTCGCGCAACTCTTTACGGGTTAGACTGATAAGAAAGAAATTTTGCGTGTATATTTTAATGGGTTTCCGGATGGCATGATAATGCAATTGTACCCGATAGGCACTGCCATTGACGACTTCGTCATCCATACTAATATTATAAATGGGAAAGTGTGTCTGTCTGTTTGTCTTTCTTTCACGGCAAAACGGAGCGACGGATTGACGTGATTTTTTTAAGTGGAGATAGTTGAAGGGATGGAGAGTAACATAGGCTACTTTTTGTCTCTTTCTAACGCGAGCGAAGCCGCGGGCAGAAGCTAGTCTTAGATAAATAAGAAATAATAAATCATGCTTATTCTAAAGTTTAGCCCTCTAACAAATATATAACTGAGTGGTAGGTACCAACATTTGTACAGTCAATATCTATGCTACGTTCGTGACACGAATCAAACTGGGCGAGCAATCGCACTCAATAAATTCGTATTAATAAGCGTTTACAGTTGAACTGTAACTAAATAAATATGTCTAGCTCTGATATATAAACGCAGCTTTGATTGGTTTTTGAGGTGAGGTTCATTAGTTTTCAGAGTGAGTAATTATTATTTATTATTTATAAGTATGGTAATATGAGCATCACTGAGTACTCTGGGCATCACTGAGTACTCTAGGCATCACTTAGTACTCTGAGCATCACTGAGTACTCTGGGCATCACTGACTACTCTGGGCATCACTCGGTACTCTGAACTTCACTAGGTACTTTAGCCATTACTGGGTATCATTGAGCATTACAGCTATTACTGAGTTCTATGAAACTCATAACGATGTTAGGACTCTAAGTACTGCCCCGTTGGTATCGTATTTTGAGTTTGGTTCCTAAGTCGGACATACTGTAATTCTGGGATTTTCCATTAAAAAATTCTTGGTAAGTGTAGTACTACTATGTTTGGTAGTTAATAGAGTGACGCGAAAGTGGGACGCCTCGAAATGTGCCCGAATCTCAATAGTTTAAGTAACTGTAACAATCAGTCCATAGAAAATTAATATCGTAATTGTCCATATATAATACTAAAATTAGTTTTAGGCTGTGTTTTTATACATTTTCAAATCTTATCGCTACCTTGAAAAGAAAATCATATTTTTCTATAGGGCTTTCGCTAAAAAAATTAATTCATTATAGAGCAAATTTCGTGATTTTGCCCAGTGGATAAGGCGTCCGCTTCATATGTAAGAGGAAGTGGGTTCGAATCCGGACAAGTACCAGTGTGACTTTTCAACTCATATTACTTTCTAAAGTTTATCTTAGACATCACTGACATCCTATGCCTCGGAAAGCACGCCAAGCCGTTGGTCCCGGTTGTCATTCGTAGAACTTTAACAGTCGCTGCGGGTAGTAGGAAGCCAGAAAGTCTGACCAGTCTAACCAAGAGGTATCGCGTCGCCCAGTTACTGGGTTGTGGAGGTCTGATAGGCAGTCGCTTCACGTAGACACTAGTATCCAGCTGAATCCGTTTAGGCTGGAAGCCGACCGCAACATAGTTAAGGCTAGGGAGATGATGAAGTATTTCATTTGGTGCATGGAAATATGTCATCATCATGATGCAATAGTATTTTCCAAACTGTACAAATTACGGTTATTTAAGAAATGTACTGGTATTTCCTTTTTCTTGTTTGGTTTATTTCTGTCTGGCCCGAGTAGGTATGATATTATTGTAATTATGTTATGATTCAGAACGATGTTTTTTGTGAAACAACATATTATGTTATGTTGACTTATATATTTATCAGTATTTTTAGAATACAAAAGGTTGTATTGTTTTTTTTACAAGTAATAAACTTAATATAAACTAATTGATTATCACTTAGAACTATTCTAAAGTATGTAGGCTGTAGTAAGCTGTAAAATCAACATGAAATAGGCAATTAGTCAAGTCAGTTATGCGCCTGATAAAAATTGGCAATCAATTTTTATTTATTATACATTTTACTAATTGAATTGTCTTAAAGCAATAAATAGTCGAATGCAGTGTTATCTCTATATCTAGACCATGAAACCTTTTTGAGTAATCATAACTCATTCCTGGCTAAAACTAACAGGTCATTTGTTTTGTTTTTATAGTGAACTGAGATCCCAGACACACCAAAGCTACGTCATTTTATCATAGCTAAGATTTTGAAGAGATATTTATAGATCTAGAGTATCTTCAAAATTTTTGAGTTATTCTTACAATAATATGTGGGTATATGACCAGACCATCCGAAAGAAAATTTGTTTAAATGATAGTGAAACCGCACAGAATTTGTTGCGAGCTTTAAAAGAAGTAATCTGAGGAACAAACAAACGAAAATACTGTCCTTATACTATACAGTGAAGAGATTAGAGTTTGAATGTTGAACTTTTTTCAGGCATAATTTCAGGATAAAAACAATCTTTAAGTATCTTATTTTCAACTACTATTTTGAGTTGTAGTGTAGTGTAGTGTTATATGATTGGGGTTACTATACTTATTTACCAAAAAAACACTCAACGGATTTTGGTGTTACTTTATTGATGATATTAATTATGTAGTCTAACTAAGTGATTGAATGATGAATATTAAATTATTGGGGAATAAATCTGCTGAGAGATTCGAATGTATTCATAACGAGAGCAAAACTGCTATCGTATGTTCATATTTAAACATGTATTTTTTTCTATTGGACCTCAGAAATGCGTAAACGACGTAGTTCAGATACCCAGGATCTTGATCCATATGGGTCATTTATTTTTTCGGAGAACCAGACTGATATAAATTAGTATTGTCTCTCGTTGCATCTAGCGTGCATACTCGTACGTCAAAGTCACTGCCTTTTTGTGTATTAAGACAAAAAATGTCATTTACGTGGGAAAGGACACGATGATCACGAGTCATCGTGTTTGTGACCATTTAAATTGACGTGAACTAATGGTGCCTACCTCTTGGTAGCACAGATAGAATAAGTATTATGTAGATCAATATATTAAGCTTTCAACGACCACAAGACAGCCGGCTGTCGCGCTGCTATTGCCTATCTATTGTGTCTCGAATCACGTGTGTTCGAAGGTTTAAATGCCTGAGCGAATAAACATTCTATCTTCTCCAGCGTCCGATCTCGGACAGCGGAATGGGCCTTTTAAATCTGATGGTACGGTTTAAAGTCTGTCTCGTGGTCACTGAGGAAACGTAGGTTATATCCTGTCGCCGCTCGCAGGAGGTACGTACACACAGGTACACACAGCACGCCCAGACCCGCAATCAAGGCGGATTTCTTGAACCATTACCACTAATAATCGGACCGGCTACTGTGCGTTTTCAAAATCATTAGCCACAGAAATAAACGACAAAATGTTTCAAGAATTCGCATAAATACTTACTCTTTTTCTGTCGATCGTATACTTTATCTTAATCTTCATACAATTATTATAATTACAATAAAATAACCACACATCCCAAATCCGAACCATAGGTAAATACAACAATATGATAAATGGATACACATATTTACATTAAGCAGTAATAGAATAAAATGTGTAATAGAAGTATTTGGCGCTACAAGACAAACTTGTTTTTTTAAGAATGTAACGTAATAAGCGCCCTTGAAAAGACTTCAACGCTTAACCGACATGAAGTTCATTGATCCAACGCTATTATTGAGCATGCTTTAATCAGATTAACTTCGATACAACTATGTGACTCGATATTACGTGATGTTGATAAATTATTCAAATTTTAAGCAGATTCGAAATTGATAGTATTTGGGTCATCGGATGATTTAGCGGGAAATAGTGGAAGATGAGTGGTGTTAGATAGAGATAGTGTATATGTTAGTGTTGATAAGAGCTGGGTGACGGCGTGCCGGCGCGGGTGGTGCGCTGGCGGCCGGTCGGCAGGCGGAAGGCCGGCGGGCGCGTGGCGCGGGTCGTCGACACTCCGCCACTCGCTGCACTTGCACCGTCGCGTATGGCGCGCTGGCGGCCGCGTCTCGTTCAGTCCGCGCCGGCTCTCAGGGGTACGTGGTCGTATGCGTGGTCGGGAGGTGCAGCGTGACTAGTTGCGGCACGTGTGCGCGGCGCCGGGGGCCCGCCGCTCGGCGCAGTGGCGCGCCGGCCGCCGCACCGCACGCGCCGGCATGCCCCGCTAGCTCGAGCATGCGGCTGCCCTTGCTGCCGCTGCTCGTGCTGCCGCTCGTGCTTGCGCGCCCGGCAGCAGGTGAGCTATATTCTTTTAAACACACCACACATTGTCAGTGAAGTTCACATAAGTTTTGGTAGGAAAATCGCATTCCCATAACTTCTTGGCGCCTGTAACGCTGCTCTCCAGCAGCGAAAAGTTGGCAACTTGAAAAAGTTTTAGTAAAAAAGTCCAATTTTTTTTTACTCTATTTAATAACCAAAAAAGAAACGTACGTACGCTTTAAGTTTGTTAAAGTTTAAAAATATCGCAATTCATGAATTAGTATGAAATTAAAATTACATTATCACACCACACACTAACCCTGAAAACTTTCTTACAAAACTTCGCCTAACTTTCTCAGCATCGGAAAATTGCAATTCGTGAACTTTCAGCGTGCGTCCGTATTATAAGGTTATTTGGCAAAGTTTCCGTTTACTCATTTTCTATATGGGTACGTACCTAATTGTTTTGCCTTTATTTCTGTATTTAAATAATTATTTGGCACCGTTGTATGTGTTAATTGTTTTACCTAATCACTGGAAAAAAGTTATTTTTTTTGTGTTAAATGAGGAGTGTAGTGATTTATTTATTAAAATGTTTGCTGAATATTCGAGTGGGCTGGGTATAATGAATAGTGTTGTATTAATCAGGACGTGGTGATAAGTCAGGCTGACGGACCGGTACGACGGCTTCCGTGCGGCGTTACGCGGGACGGACCGTTTTAAACGCACCGACTTATATTAACACGTTTATATATTACGTTGTTTATCACACGCGTCTAGAAACGGTTAGGTGAATTGCAAACTTTGTCATTTCATTAATGTCTTGCTTAAAATTTAAGCAGATTTTCTGAAATATATTTTAAGCCATGTTTAATAGAAACCTTTATTATTATTGACTATCTATATTTCTATACATGCGTATACACTCAGGAATTACTTTAATACACTAATAGTACTTTGCTAATTGAAAAAAAAAAACAATTTTTAAATGGACCGAGACTTTCAGAGATTACCTCCTGCAAACAAATACAAACAAGCTTAGCTTCATAATGATATTACGACAGAACTAATATTTCAACTAATATTTTTCAACTAATATTTTCATTACCTTTTCAAATGAATTTTTCATTTGAAAAGGTAATGAAAATATTAGTTGAAATGCCTTTTAAGTTTAAGTTATGGTTATAACGTCATAAGTAACCAAATAATGGTATAAAAATATTTTAATATATTTTATGTTTATAATATAATTCTAAATATAATTCTAAATAATATTAATTAAATTTATCCTGCTTGGTATTTTACTAACAAGTTTCTCAGAAACTTTTTTTAGAAGTGTTGAGGAAAAATGATTGTAGAATCGATAGATTTTTTATAGTTTAGAATTAATTACGCTGTAGGTGTGTTATCGTACCGTTTGAATGAGTTTATAGTAGGGATGGGCCGAAATTCGTTTCACATTCGGTTTGACCGAATTTCGGTGGCTTTAACCGAACTTCGACATTCGGCCGACTTTCGGTTCAAATGCCGAACATTCGGTCCAAGATAAGATTTAATTAACTCAACTATTCTTACAAAAAAATAAAAATAAACTAGTAAAACTATTATCAATCATACTAATATAATCAGTCATTTATTGTAATATAATTGTTACCACTACACAATCTTTTCAGAAAATCAAATAAACTTTTAATAATTAATAAATTTTTATGTAATTACCCATATTAGCAAATAAACGATTATGATTTATGATTTAATTATTAACGAAAATGTAATAATTATTTTTAACGAAATGGACCTCTTGACATGGACATTGAAATAATGAAGGCATACTAACTAACTTTATTTTTATAAGTAGCTGTAGTAAGTAATAGTAAGTTTTTTTGCAATTTGCAGCTCAGTATCGGAGAGTGATGTAAAATATTCGCGTTATGAAATGGACATTTTTACACGTGGTAATATGAAATTGTTATCGAGCCAATTTACAGTAAAATTTAAAAAAGCACAACATACTATTTATGCACGTCCACATCTCGCTGGTAACTGAAATCATTTTAGCATTACATATCTGGTCGTTTTTTTTTTCAGTAGTTCATAAATTTGAGGTAAAATAGTCTCACTAAAATATTTTCGACTTAATTTGGCATCAGGTATTTGGGCTTTAATATAGTCATTAATCGATTAAATCCAGGATCCTCTACAATCGACATAAGCACTATCGCTCCCTAGAAAGCGCGCCAAAAATAACCAAAGTTCGGCCGAATTTTAAAATTTTACCGAATGTTCGGCCGAAGTTCGTATTCGGTACAACCCACATTCGGCCCATCACTAGTTTATAGTTATTTAAATGTATTCATAAATAACTAGCTATTCCACGCGATTTCACATGCGTCTTTATAGTTAAAATAGTCATTAAGTTTTCTGGATTTTCTGCACAATAATCTTAAGTTTCGTTTCGTTAAAATCGAATGTTATCGGTTAAGGGAAATAAGCATTCGTTTTTTATGTATTAAGAAAACACCTCCTAAAATTAATTAATTTCATTTTCTTTAAGTTGGCTTTGCTTAAGACACGTAGGAACTTTCTTAGTAGGATGTGAAATAATGACTATTCATTTAAGTATTTTATTTATGTAAATGAAATTTATACGTGTTAAGAAGATTATAAAAAAAATACACTGAAATTAGAAATAATTAAATTAGTTGCAAAAGCTGTTAAAGTGACAGACTTAAGTTATCGGTAGATAGTGAAAATCTATATTTTTTTATTCATATTGCCATGAAACAAGTAACTCGCTAATATTTATCCCGTGGCGGAATCGAATCCACGATACGCAGCGCAGCAGCCAATTGCTCAACTACTGCGCTATTCGGGCCAACAAACGTTAAAACTTTCATAAATAACAATTTATTTATATAGGTTACCGTTACTGAATATATTGTGTATACCTATTACATAAAATATTATCCAGTAAATAACATTTTACCAAAATCTCCACCTGAAAAGAGCTTTATCGACATGACGTTAAGTACATCGTTAACGTCATCTTTTAATATTTTAAAGTCTTCAGCTTTTCAGCATGATTCTTGAGATTTTCTACAAAAGTTTTATATGCTTTTACAAGAAGAAGTTCGCCTATACTTATAAACTTTGCATTCCAATCTTAGAGAGAGAATTATCTAAATCGTCTCAATTTACCAAAGTATTTGACAAAATTTAGGCATTGGTTGTCGTGAGATAAGATTGCTACTAATTATTGAACAATTTTAACTACGACTTTTGGTCTTATTGGTAAACCTCTTTATTAGATAACCAGGCGTCCCTCGTGGTCTGAGTTTTAGGTAACTGCTCCGCCCCCGTGGTTCGTGGCGTGATGTTTTATGATTATCAGACACAGAAATTTTATTTCTAATCCGACTGATAGTTTTAGAAATATGTCATTTTAACAAACAATTAATTAATTTATTTATTTTGACGGGCCTATTGGTCTAGTGGTTAGTGACCCTGACTGCTAAGCCGGAGGTCGTGGGTTCGATTCCCACCCAGGACAAACATTGATGAGCATGATTGTTTGTTCTGTGTCTGGGTGTAATTTATCCATAATATGTATGTATTTATAAAGTATATAAGTATGTATATCAGTTGTCTGGTTACCATAACACAAGCTCTGCTTAGCTTGGGATCAGATGACAATGTGAGTTGTCCAAAAAAATTTCATAAAAAGCTACTTTCAAATTAGTATAAAAATATTTGTACATCCTCAAATTGCAACATAATATACGACAATAAATATACCGCTTACATTATACCCGAGGAACACATCGATTTCATTCAAGCTTTTCGCGCGGCATCTCGATAAACTAAGGTGCACCGACAGACCAAGGTGCACCGACAGACTAAGGTGCACCGGTACTCTCAAAGGAAGTGATAACTCTCACCGGAGTACAGATTACTTAAAGCAGACACAGTTTTGCAGACTTGTAGCAGTGTCTGCTCAGAAACTCAATATATACAGGAACAAGAGCCTGATTTTTCAATAGACACACAAGTTTGTATAATAAATTAGACAATTTGACACATTGTAGTTATCAATTTTTTTTTATTTGTAAATAGAAAAAAATTCAAAGTTGTACACTACACTTAGCTGATGTTGGTTTGACCACGACCATTTTTTTCCCACAGCATTTTCATGTATAATGTAGTCAAATATTTTTTGACTACATTCTTACTAGTAAGTTAATTTTTGACGTACATATTAATGCAATTGTAAAAAAAGCCTCTAAGCTGCTTGGGTTCATTATTCGTCTCTCTAAGTGCTTCACAGATGCTAAAACTCTAAAAATTTTATATTGCACTTTTGTTAGAAGTCATCTAGAGTACGCGTCTCAGATATGGAACCCACGTTATCATAAATACATAGACCGCATTGAAAACATCCAGAGACGTTTCATCAAATATCTTTGTTTCCATCAAAAGATTCCATATCACTCAACAGATTATCTTAATCTCTTTAAGAAATATCATCTGTTACCACTGGTAGATCGTCGTAAAATCGCTGACTGTCTGATTTTGCTCAAAATTTTCAACAACAATATTGATAGCCCTGACCTTTTATCAAAATTTTATTTTAATGTGCCAAACAAAACACTTCGTTTTAATCCACCCTTACGTGTTCCTCACACGTCTTCTCATTATAGGCGGAACAGTTACATCGTGCGTGCAAGCAGTAATTTCAATGAAATATGCAAGGAATTTAATTAGGATCCATTCGCAACTAGTGTGAAATCGGCCAGAAGGTGCTTAAGCCTTAAATTTTTCAAGTAGCATTAGGTATTTTTTTTCTTTTTTGATTAATTTATTAGATACTTTCTTGTGCAAAAACCATAGTTATTTGAGTGCAAACAAGATTTTAGTGTATGGTGACTATACGTGAGGACTTGTTATTGGCTTTGTAATGACTCTTGTTTTCTTTCTGTATTGGTTTTATTAGCTGTAAGTCCTCCATGTAATAATTAAATAAATAAATAAATAATAAATAAATTCATTGTCAATGCTACACAATTAGCATGGCAAAAGATTTGTATTTGACGGGCCTGTTGGTCTAGTGGTCAGTGACCCTGACTGCTAAGCCAGAGGTCGTGGGTTCGATTCCCACCCAGGACAAACTTTGTGTGATGAGCATAATTGTTTGTTCTGTGTCTGGGTGTTATTTATCTATAATATGTATGTATTTAAAAAATATATAAGTATGTATATCAGTTGTCTGATTACCATAACACAAGCTCTGCTTAGCTTGGGATGTGTAAGATGTCCCAGGATATTTATTTATTTATTTATTATTTATTTATTTATTACTTTGTAACCTGATTACAGTTTACTTAAATGCTTTTACGAAAACATAAGGAAAAAAACATGATTATTGAAATGTTGCTACCGTCCTACACCTAAAGTTTAAACAGTTAAAAATCCAAATACACAATATACAACTGCATTTTACAAAATTACAACTAAGTAATGAACTTCCAATAAAAGTAACTGCACGTTCTTAAACTTTCGAACACACGTGATTCGAGACACAATAGAAAGACAATAGCAGCGCGACAGCCGGCTGTCGCTTGGCCGTCGAAAGGTTAAGGGCCAACAGCAACGCAAATTCATAAAATATTGCCAGTGCTTATAGGCGGCGGTATTGACATCGCTTACGCATACGTTTGTTCATTTGCTCCCCTTTTACATAAAAATATATAAAAAGACGCTATAAGAATAAGATCAAGTCCAAAAAGGTTGCACTAATAATACATACACACATTCTTAATTAATTAAAATATCTTATCCGTACTTAATATTATAAATTCGAAAATAACTCTGTCTGTCTCTTCTTCACCCCTAAACCACTGAACCGATCTGAATCAAATTTGGTACAGATATAGTCTGGGACCCGGGAAAGGACATAGGATAGTTTTCATCCCGGAAATCCCCCGGGAACGGGAGTTATTCCACGCGGACGAAGTCGCGGGCAAAAGCTAGTATATAGCGTTGGACTACCTACCAACAACCAACGTAGCCAACATCGACAACATCGATGTAACGCCAACATCGACAAGTAAAAGGTGGTCACTGTCGTATCACTACATAATCTATGCAACAGATACGTAATACCATTCTCCGGGCACAATTCCAATCCCGAGCTATAATTGAAAGTTTACTCAAAAAAAAAACTAAAAAAGAATGTGACATAAAAAGTAGTTATTTGGCTGTTGGCGCACATAGTTGCATCGGTGCGGAACCCACAGGAAGTCACGCACTTGTCTCACTGACAGTGATGAGAACACTCACATGTCAAAATGTTAAAAGGAACTCTAAAATAAAAAGAAAAATCGACAAAAGAAAATGTCGGACGTTTTTTTATGACGTATTTACGTAGGCAGCTTACTGAAATACTTATAACTGTAAGAATTTAATATCAATTTTTATGCTGCTGGTATTATCAGAAAAAGATATTATATTAAAAAAAGATAAAACATTTATTGCTGCCATAACACCGTGCACCTCAAAACTAATTGATTTAAAAATTGCTGCACTTTTTTTGCACCTGTAAGGTAATTTGGGTCTTTATATTTGCTTGTCGGTGCAGCATCATTTGCGTGCCCAAAATAAATTCTGAAGCACCGCATCCGAAGCCCAAAATCTCGGTCGTATATTTTAATAGGCTATAAAACGTACGGCAGATCCCGAAAGGCTTGTGATGCGAAATGTCGATGTTAAACTAACCTGAATACCGCGAAAGAAACTATTTTTCGTCCTAATTTTTGAGACGCGTCGTCTTTGTATAATTTGCCCATAAAACAGACTAGTTGAGGCGCGTACACGCAGCTATAGCGTTTAAGTGAAATTAGCGGCAGTTAGCACCTGCTTCTATGTATTTAATATCCACTTAACTGAATAACATTATATTTCTCTGTCTGGGAAACATCCGCTGGCTAGACCGCCGCGCGGCTGCGGCCAGCCTATTGCCACAGAACACGCAGCTACAGAAGGCTGGGATTTAGACGGCCGCCTAGACTTGCGGCTACGGACTATCCGTTACTATTTAATGTATAAAGAAAGCAGTATAGCAATTACATAGTGTTTTACTTCTTTTTTTTCTTCTTCTTATACTTCTTCTTATCTCTGTAGTACGAATCCAAGCACTCTTCTAAATAATTAGTATAGTTTTAAAACTATCTTCTCTAATAATGACGTAGACTATGGAGAATCACTTGACCATAACGTCTTGGGATATCTTACTTTGTTTCTTTTACTATGGTACAATACATCTCTTCTCAGTCCACTGCTACTGATCACTTGAGATCGCCAAATGCCAAACATTCAGGTTAATGCTGACACGCCAGTCTCCGTTGGTCGTTTAGAGTTGGCCTTCTGTGCTTATTTAGTTTTTGGTGCAGTACCTAGCCGTCGATATCAAATGCATGTTAACTACACGTTTTTTTACTCCATTAACTTCCATGAGATGTCTGGTTGATTTCATGACGTCGTGAATAAGGGTACCTGAACATTAATGACTCTATTACGAACCTCGTAAATTGATAACTGATAGTGATAAGGGCAATAACGCGTTCATATTTAACACGTCACTTAATTAGAGCTGTTAAACTTTGTATTATTATCCGCGTTTTCTTTTCCAAACCAGTATCAGGTCTAAAAATAAGCAACTATTTTGAAATATATAAATGTAGCTGTTATAGACGAATTGTGTGACTCCTATTAGTATGATTACGTTTGTAAATGCCACAACAACATTGAAACAAAAGCATTAAATAATACATATCAATATCACAAATAAAAGAAGAATACAAAACACTAAATTGCAATTTTTCACAAAATTCGTAACACACGACCTAACATTACATGATACATCGAAAACAACCGTCACAATAAAAACGCATGCGTCACCTACGTGAATTACGCTCGTAATTATTATAATGACAATGACTTCACGTAATGTCAGCAAAACTCCACAAAATTTGTCATCAAACTGGATTGAAGCCGTTTGGTAATGTTTTCGCCGGCTATGCATATTTGCATGTGTAAATAAATATTAAAGAGCTCGACCGTCTGGGCATGGCGATCTGCCGGCGCCGACGATGATTCCAGGGGAACCGCATATTGGACAACTGAACACCTGCGGGCTGGTGACGGCGGCTTTATCGATATCGATAAAATTGAAAAATTTAAAGCATGAGTGAAAAAATTTAGGGATTCTGGTTGGATGTTGTCTGTGTTGGTTGGTAGTAACATAGATTAGCTCAAATGAATTTATGATTTTACTGTTTTTTCTATAGCTATGTTAGTGGCTTATAGGACATATATAAGTACTGATATACATCAAGCAATGAATGAAACTTATTGCTCTCATCTGCATCATTTTAAGGAAGACAAAGCGACGCACTGCACCACTTTTGGGAAATATGACGGCTGATGAAAGCGGCGGACAGAGTGTGGGCTCAGCCCACGTCGTTTATTGTTCTCCAATATGCACATTACGTCGCCACTAACGGGTTTATTGCTTTGGAATGAACGCGGCCGTCTGCATGCCAAGCGGCGATTCCTGGTGATCGCCCCTTTGAATTATGCGCACGGGCACGCTTACGCGTCTGCATTCAATCGCCTCACGAGATTTATGTGTGTCCCGCCTGTTTACCACATACAAATATTTCCATGAATTTCGACGTGAGAAGCCCGCTTCGCCGCCGCCTCTGTGCAGACTTACATTAACATCACATCACCTCACTCCATCTGTTTTATGTTATCGCGCGTTAAACTCCTCAACGAGTAATCAGTAATGTGCAGTTGCTGACTTCAAAGAGGCTATTAATCATACGTCTAGAACCTGTTTGTTATCTATGTTGATGTAATCGATTACAACGGTATATTTTAGTTGTATCGATTCGAATTCATTAAGTAAATGTCTAAAAGCTATAACAAGTCCGATCGATTATACTTTGAGTTGTTTATGATCTGTAGCTTGTTAATATTAATATTTTTGAAAGTTCTATTTTAGAGTCAATAAATATAACGAACTCTAAAGTATACAGATTGAGGTTACAAAACTGTTAATTGTGTTAGTATTTTTATCGATACCTCATACAAGTGTCGCGTCACTAGTGTGAATGCAAGCGCGGTGCAGTCGGCGGTGCATCGGCGCACTCCCGCTATTGTTAGTAGGGATTGAAAAAATAAGCGGCGCGCGACCGCTCGACCGCGTCCTGCCAAACCGGAGTATTTTGTGTCCCGCCACTTCAACTTATTGTCTCGCCTGCCCTTAATTAGATGTAGTATTTACTTGTGTACAAAACTCGCTTTTGTATGATAGTTATTAGTATTTAGTGTGAGACGAAATATGGACTGCGAATAGTCTCGATTATTTCTGACAGAAGAGTTATGTTGTAAAAGTGAATTTTATTATAATTTGGCGGCATTATCAATAAAATTAATCATTATGGTAAAGCCAAATACACTAAAATACCATTACAACGTAGTCAAAATAATATTTCTTTAGCCAAAATAATAGCTAAATATAAAAGTTACACTCCATATTATATTTCAAGTTGAAACTTACTCGTTCCATACCTAATTTCTAATACTTACTTCCATGTTATTGTTATGGAATGTAGACGCTTATCCGATTGCAAATTGCAATCACGCACCCTTTACATGGTCCTTCCTATTTAAAAATAAATTGTGTTCTTTTTTTAACTTCTATTGACGTTCGTAGCACGCGTAGCAAATCGGCTACGATAATGGTCTACGAGATATGCAGCTTACTTGTCACTATGGTTTAAAGTATACAAAGAGTGAAGAGTTTTTATAACGCCAAGCCCTAACTTATCTATCTTGTCTAGGTGTCTCTAAAATCATTGTGCTTTTATGAAACCTGAAAATAACTTGTTAAGCATAGAACATTTTTAGGTAATCTAATTGATTCGCCTTTAAAGTTGAAGATTGTAGAAATAAATTATAGGACCCTACAAAGCGAGTACATTGCAAGTACATAGTGTTAACAAAAACAAGAAATATATTACTAAAACGATCTCGTACAATTTCTTAAAATTGACGCCAGTCGTATAATGCTATTCATAATATAATTTATAGGCCAACTTTTTTAAATAACAGTGGAAACAAAAATAAGCCATAAATAATCTGTATAATCACGCGATAAAAAAAAAGTATGCATGGCGCATTCAATAGTATTTTAACTTGGGTATCTAAAGTATCGTAATTAGGTTTAATTTTGCCAAAACTATCAAACCTGTGTCAAAATATTTTCGACTAGCTGTTGCCCGCGACGCCGCGTGGACGCTGTAGCGGCAACTCAAATAGTTATCGAAAATAGTTATGATTAATATTTTAATAGGTGGTTATTATACATTTTACAGATATATGCGTTTTTAAGAAAGTAGGTGTATCTACTACTTTTTCAAATATTTCTCTTTGAAGATATCTTTCTGAAATAAGCTGTATATTTTTATATCTTTTTTTTAAATCATGTAGCTTAAGAACCATCTACTTTGGAAATGAAGTAGGAAAGGGTTAGTCACATGACCATTTTAATTCAGAATGACATAACTTGTGATGTACACCAAAAATAAAACTCGTTTTCCAGCAAAAAGTTTTATTTTTTAATATGCCTTAATTTGTCGGCCAGTATGCCCAGATAATAGCCATATAATATTTATATTTATATGGCTATTTTTATCCAACAATATTTATATTTATTCATATAATAATTATATATAGCTTTAAAATAAATTCTGACGTGTATAAAATTAAAACTTAAGACATTTAAATATTTTAAAATTAATGTAGTCGTTATCTAAGGTAGTTTTATTTTTAGATATTTCATGAATAAAGTTCTGACGACTGAAATTGCAAAAATAAATAGTAATGACTTCCACTTACCACAAATATTTCAATTTATTAACCACAAAATGTTAAAACATTTTATTTAATCCAATTTAATTATATTATTAACAGAATAGACGTTTACGTGGGAGTTAAACTATGATACCATTAACTTCATTTTAAATTCTGCCTTTAATACTTCTAGAAAAACAATTTAGAAGAATTATGTCTTAGGTCACGAAATATTATAATTAAATAAATATGTAAACTATGATAGTTAATGTTTGAATATTAATAAATTTGAATAACTTAACAGACTCGGGTAGCCCGCTTAACGAAGTTCAGTGAGACATGAATTATAACATTTACCCTTACAATTATTCTGGTTTAACGTTCCAAAATTAAAATATTTAATCAAACGGCTAGACGTAGACTTATCATATTATGCAAAATGTGCTTTAAACCCAGACACCTGGTTAAATTTGTCCTTCATTGTCCCAGAAACAAGAACTAGGTCGTCGGGAGGCGGCTAGACAATCACAATTTTAAATTAGGTACCCCTTAAAGGCTAGACGGACTTTACAATACGTATTTAAATGCATTTCATTAGCCATCCCAAAGTCTCGTGTTAACGGTAGGCTTTATTAGGCCGTCTGGGGAGCTAGACTGTCGACGCGTCTTTGTCATAGCCACTTTGAAGTTAGACGGTAAAATGTTACGGCTCATTAATAGTGATCATCTCGCCTACTAACTGTTTTGTACATTTTATGACTTGACTTCCATTAGCGACGCAATTTGTATTAAACCTGGGGTATGTCTTGTGTTGCTATGGAGAGAGTTGAGCCTATTATGTTAGTTTGTATGTTAAATTGGATCGTCTTAAGTTTTGGTATCATGTACGTTTAGTTTATATATAACAATTAAACAGTTATCAGATACTACCATAGATAATTACATATACCAACATAGACCTCCAAAATTTGTTGAATCGAATCTAACTCATTCGGATTTCAAAAACGATTCTATTTTAAAATGAAACAATTTGAAAATGAGACGATAAATATCAAAGCCATCAAAATAACATAAACTGACAAACAGGATGTACAGCATTTGGCAGATCTTCTAAAAATTAAAATTAATCAACATTTACCTGTGACATTTTGTTTATAAGAGACGCTGTGCCAAAACTAATAGCTGGGTTTCGTAAATCACTCTTAAATATTATTATTTTGGCGTAATCAAGCGGATGTTGTTTAATGATTTGTTGATAGTGCGAATAAAACGGCACTGAATATATTTAGTTTGACCGATTTAGACGCCACTATTCTTGGGCCATTCATATTATTACCCAGCTAATAGGGTTGCTCATAAATTTGTTTTATACCACAGCATTAACAATTCAAGCTCCGAACCTTATTTTATTAGAACTTTTTTTTAAGTTCTATTTTCAAATCGGAATGGGATATAATTGTTTTCTTTTTTTGACTTTAAAATATATTTTATTTGTCTAATTCAGCCAAATCAAAGATTTTATTGTTAGATTTTGAATTAGGAATTTTAGTTTGCATGCTAGGGCGTCAGTCAGCTCTGTGCCTGTTCATCATACGGTTGACATGATGACGCCAGTGACGCGTCTCTGATCTATTTCCAGCGTGCCCGCTCTTGACTCCTCGCTTGTTTGTTTTCGCGAACGTTTAGAATTCTCCCGCTAATTGCTCCAACAATATTATTTGTACACAATGCGGATTGTAACCGCACTATTTTCATGGGGACTTTAGCCTTGATGCAGTTTCTTTGATGGCTAGAGTTATTTTCTAACGACCATTAGGGTAAAACTTTTTACAGTTGTGATGTAGGAATTAATAAAGTAATCTCATATATCATTTCTAGTTGAGATGAAAACTACATTCGACATTTTAATTAAGGCCTGCGTAATGAAATGCAACTTTAAATTTTTCTATCAAAAAACTTACCGTTAACAATAACAGTACTTTTCCACATTTTACTAAAACAAACTATTCCTTTGACACTTCAAACTTATTTTTTTAAGTATGTTGTGTCTCACTGTCACCTTGTCTGTTAAAAATTCTAAAACAATAGGACCTACATTTTTAACGTTAAGGGCTCTTGTCTACAAAGCCTCTTCAGCTCTTGACCTGGTTTCTGCCAGACGACTTCAGACACCAGTATAATATATCAGAGTAAAACAGACTTACAGAGAACAGAAATATTACGACTAAATGTCGCATGCTTAATATTTAGCACACGATCACATCGTTTTATCAAAACAAATTAATATGCAATACTAGTGCCATGATTCCTGAAACTCCCGTGCGTGTTATAGCATAAAATACCTATATGTTCGAAGTGGAAAGGTATTGTTGGTACCTAGGCAACTGAATGAGATTGTTTAAACTTACAAAAAAGTTGGTAACCAATAATAAAGTAGCTATAAATATTTTTATCTGGATCCCAAGATTCAAATACCGAAACCAAATAAACTTTAAATAAATTAGCTAATACGTATTCCGATCACTGATGAAAACTATTTCAGCGATAAGTAGATACAGACTACTCCACGTGCTAATACTAAGTTCTATGTCCCACTGCGCACGCGTGACCCATTCAATTTAAATAGTTCCCATTTTGCGTTAGTAACGTAGTGTTAAACCGCAAAGTGCCTCGTGTCTGTCATTTGTAGGATCCTAACCCCCCTCTCGTGACGATAAAAACACACAAGCCATGCACAGCCTACGTTTTGGAACGTTACACATTTTTTGTCGCAATTTCTCACACCCACACTATCAAAGCCGGATCTCGGCTCCAAATTGTGGCGCCAAAGTTGACGGAATCAACCAATGGGGACGGAGTAAGTATTTAGGCGCTGTAGGTAGAGTGCTTGAGGAAGTTTGAATTGGCGGTGACACATGCATAAGAGATTTACGATTCGTTTAAAATTAGAGAATTTTTAATCAGCGCGTCATATTAATGTACACTGTACAGGCGCCAGCACTTGAAGGAACCCAAAAGAATAGAATACCCTAGAACTTTATTGATAAAATTGATAATGTTTTAAAGAATTTAACAGATTGCAGCAGTTTGATGTGCTGGGGTCATTATATCGCAAATGTCAAAACTTTAAAAACCTGTAAATGTATATACAACGTAATGTGTATACAACTACGTGGTATTGTTAATGAAACAAAAAAGTTTATAATTTACTTATTTGCGTACAAACTAACTCTAATTGGACATGTTTTTTTTAATCTTGCTAACGGATTGACATTCTTTATTAGATTTAAATTGTAAAATTCTGCACAGAAACGTATTGAAGAATTGAAGAAACTTTATAAGAATTACAGTACTTAATAAAACTGAAGTAAATAAGAATTTAAGTGAATGTGATACTCAAGGGTGACACTGTCATCTGCTCTCCTCCTTTTCTAATGTGGTTAGTTTGTATTTCTTTAAATAATAATAGTAACACCAGCCTATCACTATACCACTGCAGGGCAAAGGCCCCTTCTCATACAGAGTAGGCACGAGCATTGATTACCACGCTTGCTCAAGGTGGGTTGGCGATTTTGGACTCATATTAACTGCAAGTCCAGGTTTCCTCACGATGTTTTCCTTCACCGACGTCTGTGAAGTCTAAGATAAACTTTGGAAACTACATATGAATTGAAAAAGTCACATTGGTACTTACCCGGATTTGAACCGAATTGTATTTCTTTACTATTTATATTTTCCACACTAGCGAGCGGCACACGAGCTTATTTTCTAAAAATGACCTCTGATTATTCCATTCGCACATTCTGACAGTCACTGAAGGCAACAGGGTTACTTTGGCAAGTTGCTCTATTTGATTTCAAAACCGTTACAAATTGATTACAAAATGTAAAGTCAAACACCAATTTGCTTAAAAATTGATGCAGTTGCGCTCTATAGCTTATCAATACTCAAGCCTCCGCAGATATAAGCAATATGCGTCTATGGCCGCCGGAGTCAACGTCCTGAGTCGCCACACTAAAATCATATTCGAATATATTTACATTTCTCCCAAGGTGCTTTACTGCCAGTACCGGAGTCCGAATACCGAGAACCGGTCAAGCACGCTCTGGACATTAACGCGGACCATTTATCAATTTAAACTTTCGTGGTTTCATTAAAAACGTAGCGTCGCTGATGTAAGTGGAGGAGAAGATTTCTTGGTGGAAAAACTTCGTAATATAGTCCGAGTCGAATCTATAAGGTCAACGGAGTGGCCAGGTTGCAATAGCCAGGTTGCCACTATTGCGAAGGTTGCATTAGTTCCCGCGATCCTCGGTGTAGGTGGGAGAAGGAACACCGGGGTGGTTTTTAGTCAGTAAGAGTCTGACAGACCCCTTCGCCCCCCCAGGACGGAGGACATCTATGAGGATTTTCCACCCCGGAACAAAAAAAAAGCCGGGTTGCCACTGCCAGTGGATTTTGGAATTTGCAAGTTATAATCATAATACTGCCTTTTTAGTCTAGTGAGCAATCACTATTTCCTTACTGCTTTTTTAGTCGGTTTTCCATTAGGAATTTTTCCACAACCAAGTGACAATGATGAAACACGTGATGTTGGTCCCGGATTTTACTCGCAGATCTTTGAATGTTTACGAGTCAGACTCAGAAGCCAGAAAGGCTGCTTACCTATCCGCATTACCAATAGAGCTTTACACCTAGACATTAGGTAGGTAGTAAAAATCTGAATCTCAGTCGCTCCCTTAAAATGTTTGTATTCAGCTTTATTAGACTAAACTGAAAATCCAAAATAACATAAAATGGGAAAGACTGGGAAAAGACTTCTGAAAGAAAAGACATCTCCCCGATGATGATCAATTGATCATTTGCAAATCGTCCAACCTGGTCCTTAGGTCCTTAGTGTCTGCGCTTGCGACTATAATCTATCCGACTAGGCGAGGCGATTGAACGTATAGATTTGCAAATCCCCTCTCGAACGTTCATTGTCGCTACATCGATTGACCTAAAGGCCACTGGCTATTAGCACTTATGTCGCTTCGAACAATTGAAGTTATCAAGCTGTTTATTTTTTAAGTTAGATTAGATTGTTTGTCTTTGTCGTGATGATCCAGTGGACAAGGCGCCCGCTTCTCTTATCAGATGATGTGGGTTCGAATCCGAACAAGTACCAATGTGACTTTTTCAACTCATATGTACTTCCTAAAGTTTATCTTGGACATCACTGACATCCCGTACCTCGGAAAGCAAGTAAAGCCGTTGGTCCCGGTTGTCATTCGTTGAACTTTGACAGCCATTACGAGTAGTCAGAAGCCAGTAAGTCTGACCAGTCTAACCAAGAGGTCGCTTCACGTAGACACTAGTATCCAGCTGAATCCGGTTAGGCTGGAAGCCTAAGGAAAAAGGCAAGGACTGTACAAACTTTACTATCTTAACAATTTCTACTGTGGTGCCAACCATAATATCGTGACAAAAACATCAGCTGATTCAAACATTTTATTGAGCTATGCAAACATAAATGTATGAGGCATTTTTATTTCGCTATTTCGGAGTTGGCTCGTTAGTATTGTTCAAAATGATGAGTACTGCATCCCCTTAAAATTTATACAGTCCTTATCCATAAATATATCGTATTGTATTTTTCACTAGCTAGCTTTTACCTGCGACTTTGTTCGTGTGAATGTCGGTTCCAACCCCCAACAGACGCAGAAGTAGTAGCCTATCCTCCTTGAAGGTCAATCTGTCTCTTTACTAAAATTCATTAAAATCGTTTAGTGGTTTTGGTGTGAAAATATAAATAGGTATGAAGAGTATGGTTTGGTTTGAATAATTGTTAATAGTATAGACAGCGTTATTCACCTATGCATTAAATTATTTTAAGCAAACTAACGGGTGATTACGTAACTGTCTAAAAATTTGTTATGCACTATGACTAAACAGTTTAATGCTAACTACACCTACCTAGTAATAAGACTGAACAATTAAAAAAACATGTTCACAAAATATATATTTACTACTGCGCGGCTCTAGACCCGATACCTGCTCTTACATAATGCACTTAAAGAAAACACTTTCATTAACATTTTAAAATGGAATAATAATATATTTTTGTATATTATTTAGAGCCAAAAATCGGTTAACTCTATAGAATGTTCAAATTTTAATGAATTTAAATTAATCTATTAGTATTTGTTAAACGGTAATACGTAAATTCTTCGAAGTCATTGTCTTTTCCGCCTACTAAATTCCGAGGCAAGATTTCATTTTAAATTAAAATATTAGGAGGAGAGCTGAGTTTTCCAATTCATCACTCGAGTTGTAGGTAACTACATTCTACGAAAAATGTTCCTCACAACAAATTAATTTTCATGAACATAATGTCTCATCCGCACGTTCTAATCTGTCGCCAAGTCTTCCCGAAGTTTATAAAACTTATTGCTACAAAAAAAATTACTCAAAATAAGCGTCAGCCAGACGACATATCTTAAGAGATTACAATCAATCAAAACTGTAAACTCTACACATAATCATCATCGATCATTATAAACCGCGGAACTTTTATCCTTAGATCCGTATTTTCGAGCGAATAGTTGTAAAAAGTCAATCGATTACTAGTTATAGGCATGTCGGTTTGCGCTCGTTCGACCGGCGCGGGCGCACATTGAAAAATAGTGTCTGGCGGTCGTCTAGCGCGGCCGCCGCGGCCGTGCCCCGTGACTCACGCGCAGGAATCCGACCGAATACGGCGCTCGAGCTAGCCGCTTGCACAGCCCAGCTCCAGACACATCTGTTCAATTTATGTTTAGTCTGGACCCGGAGCGAACGTTTTATTACACCTTCGTATTGCAATGTTGTAATGTTCCACTGCGCTGATAAAATTTATATCTTGTAACATGAAAATGTATAAAACTCGCACCTACCTAGTTGTCCTACATTTCGTATGTAAATGCTTGTTCTTGAAATGACCGCTACTCTGAACACAGACAGTTATAAGAAAAGATAGATATGTGGACTTGTGGAGCTGATCTGCAAGTCAAACAAATATGTTTGTTTTGTTGTTGAAACTGTGTTCAGATAAAGATTTTTCACCTGATTTTTGAAAGGTTAAATGCACAATAGTCAGAGCTATGGTTATAAATAAAACTTATTTTGCCACAGCCGGGATCTGCTGGACGGGGATGGACCGCGGCGGGCGATGCAGCTCGGTGATGGCGCAGCGCGTGAGCCGGGCCGAGTGCTGCGCGAGCCCGTCCCGAGCGCCCGCCGCCTGGAGCCCCCGCGACCTCGACAGCGGCGAGATATTCTTTTACAAAGCGCTTTCTGGAGGAGTTCCCTGTGTTGCTTGTGCTGGTAAGGTCCTTTTTCTTTCCCTTAAACCTTCGAACACACTGGATTTCAGACACAATAGAAAGGCAATAGTAGCGCACAGCCGGCTGTCGCTTGGTCGTTGAAAGGTTAAAAAAAGCTTTGGGGCTGTAGTGACTGGAGTCTGATTAGTTAGACAACCTTCCGTTTACAAATAGGAAAGTAAATGTTCGATAAATAATACCAAATGATCATTATATTATTGAAGGGTAAAGAGACCAAATTGTACGGTAAAGTCGTCATGCTTAGCATTCTATAGTCGAAATTGAATACAGAAAAAGAAAATGGAAGAGTTTGGTAAATGTTCTGTTTCGTGTGGGAAAAGAAAACACAGTGGCTTAGGCCATGGAAGATTTTAATTTAACAAACTTTGTGCCAAATAAAACACTGAGATTAGAATAAAACACAATTTGTACCAATCCGGCTCGAAGGACCATAATGAGAAACTTATTTCAATAAAAATAATTGCGACTGAAAATTAAACAAACAGAAGATCGAGAATCGTCCAGCCATCCGTATATCATTTAGTTTAATGGTCTGAAGGAAGCAAGACGAAGTTTACCCGTACACAATGAGCTAGTTAGCTCCCGGTACAATGGATATTTAAATATAAAATGTTTTTCTCGCGATAGTTTGCGGCAGTTCGACGGAGCCGCTTCCTTAGTTAATTAAAGACATGGCCACATCCTTCCGGGCTCGATGCTTCTAGGAAAAATACTGGCTAATTAGAATTCTAACAAGGTATTGTTTTTGTAGTAATCTGAGACCAGAATGACGTGATCTAATCAATCTGTTGCCGGTATCCTGGTAATTACTACGTACTAATGTTTTTATTAAATAATTATTTTAGTTATTGGACCTCTTCTTTGAAGTCATGAAACCCAACATGGTTTAGTCAAACTAGATATAGTAAATTAGAGTTCAAGCTCAACAGAGCTTATCTTGTACTAAAATCATACTTTTCCTCTGTTGCTTAAAGTATTAGTTTATTTAAAAATCATATTTTATTCCGGACTGCATATCCATCTGGATATATCTGTAAAAGAATGGCGAAAATCCTACCTCAACCAAGCCCGTACTGAAATTACAATCGGATAAGCCATTTTTATGTGAATCACGAACAAATAAAATACCAGACAACTTTTCTTTAAGGAGTGGAAACTAAGCGATAGGCACTTTACATTGAGCGTAGTTACCTACTTCCAATAAAATCAGTCTGGGCAGTAAAACAATTGCTTCAATAGACAGACAAGAGACGTGCCTAAAGCCCAATTACGCCAATCAACTAAACACACAGATAAACTATATCCGACTGCTAACAACCAGTGGCATTGTTCAGCAAATAATAAAATTGGGGCGTCGAGTGCATCGCCCGATAGATTAACTCGCATCGAATCAACACAGAGTTGGCAAAACGACAAATATGTGATTTTAGAAATAAACAAATAATTTCTCAAATAAATGAATTGTTTTGGCAGAGAGAAATCTTATATAAAGGCATTTGTCGGTCCTTGCAAATTTCTTTTGTAGACAGTGTAGATTTAAGGTTGGCTGTGATTGTATAAATTAATACTGCCGCTGCAAGATGTAGAGAGTATAAAACGTTTAAATGCAATAGAATATTCCATTTTACTGAGAGAAATTGAATGATATAATTGATACCAAAACACGACATGCTTTTATTTAAAACAAAATGAATAAATAAACTTTCCAATCTCTTGCGAGTTTTAGTTTATTCTTACTCTTAAAAACAATTCTAAAAACATCTTCAGAAATACAAATTCTTGAACAAACGATTCAGAAGCGGAATATTTTAATATCACACTTGATTAGCGCCTACATATTTGTTAGGCCACCACGCAAGCTATAAAATACTCGATCCTATCTACATAATATCTAGACACCTTTGTCTGTAATTAATATGTGTTTGTTAGCTTCGACATCCGAGTCGTTATTATATGTGGCGGATGTTTTCACAGCTTTTTATGAATATGATAATATCTAATAGTTAACACTACACACTTTAGCAATAGTAGCTTTATGTACTTATGTATTGTATTTTCTATTACTTTTATGCTAGAACTTATATGAATTCTTATTACTCTTTTACGCAAAAAACTACTGAACGGATTATAATTAAACTTTACAGAGACATAGCGTATACAGAAAATTATACAAAGACTGTTAGGCTGGATGATATTATGTAATTTGACCCAAATTTAACAATAATAAGGCAAAAACTTATGTAACCCTCCTTCTTGCTTCGCATAGTCGTGACAAGAGTCCTGGCATATCAGAGACAGATATCTGCATGATGTTTCCTAAAAGTAAGTAGTCAAACTATGCAAGGAAAACCGTTGTTGGCAGTAACAAGTGAGATAATTTGTTCCGCCATTACCTTCATTGAGACATTCGGTCCCTTCATCTTTGCTAATTGGTCCTTTAGTCTCATTGGCGTTGATAAAATCAAGTCTGATAACCCCGAACAGTTAGGCAGAGCTTTCTATTTGTAATTCCTGCTAAATACAAAATTTTCTAAAATAAGTGTAACCTGACATTTGCCTTGATATGACAAAGTTTTCCGTTTCGGTCTTTAGGACGAGACGATCGGACGAGAGATCAAGTGGTCATTCCAATAAATATGTTTTTTACAAGATCACGATTTACGAATCAATAATCTATGGAAATTTCAGCAGCGGTCTGTTACTGTAACGTGTTTTTTGTTGACAGAATCATGTGCAGGAGTGTCGTGCGGCAGCGGTCGGCGCTGCGTGGTGCGGGGCGGTCGCGCGCGATGCGTGTGCGCCGCCGCCTGCCGCCGCGTCGGCGCCGTCTGCGGCAGCGACGGCCGGACTTACCCCTCGCTCTGCCGGCTCCGGCGACGCGCCTGTCGGAGGCCCGCCAAACACCTCGTGCTCGACTACCCGGGACCTTGCCAAGGTAAGAGTTTTCAGCATGAATTTGGTGCAGTTTCGAAGTCAACTCGGTGGCACAACCATGGTCTTTTCATGGTGTTTTCTTTTTTGGAAACTATTAGCGTTATTACTAGTGTAGCGAGCATAGTTTCTTCTTAACGCCCTAAGGAAATAGGCGTTGAGCAGAAACTATGCTCCATACTGCCCGCCCCGTTGAATACTACTGAGCGAGGAGTCCTGTGTTGAATACCCGGGTCGGACAAACTGTGATTGGGATTTTCCTTAAACAGTTCCTAAAACAGTTGGATGTCTTCCTAAAAGTCCGATACCGATCAGAAATTTTACGTCATGCCTATCAGTATATCTACCTAGTCATCTCTGGCTCGTGTCTGTCATAAGTAGATAGTTACTTAGGATACATTACATCCCTACTCATTTATAATAACGTAAGTAGGCACCTAATTATCAGCGAATGATTTATTGTCATTCAGTTGCCAAGAGCTCGGCGATCCATCATCCTTGTTTAGGGCAGGTACCGCGTGCAGCTAGGCTCTTAGCTTTCTACTGTACCACCACAAAACATTGAGAATCGTCACCTTGGCTAAAGCATTTAAAGACTTCAAAGTTCAAAGTTTAGATAGATTTCAAAATTGCCAAACACTTGCATAGACCTAAAACCCACCAGAGAGGATATGCTTTCTGATACTTACCATCTTAACGGGACGAACGCAAATGACTAATTCGCCATCCTTCTACCGTATTCTGCTCCAGCTGAACAGCTTGAGGTCAGTGGACAAACAAAAGCATATCAGTTGCGATAATAGTTCACCTCGTGCCGACATCTAGACTCAAATTCTGAAGACTTTTACGAATATAATTAATTAGACCCTGTAATTAGACCGACACTAAATCAAACCGGAACACTGTTTTGCAGAATTAAGTACTAGTACTAGTAGTACAGGAGTACTAATTGGTGGTAGTACTGTATTTCACTAAAAGCAATTCGAACACCAATACGGAAGATGTAACAAACAATCACGTAGACTTCTGCTGTCGGAAATGAATTTATAGATCATAGTTAACCATCTTACTGAATCACATAATGCAATCTAGATAAATCAGAAACATACATAATGTATACATGCATGATGAGCTCTCGTTATATCTGCATAAAAGCACGTTTAAACGTAATACATTCCAATTTATTTGAAGTCGTAAAAAAGGATATCACAGAGTTTTAAAATTATTAATAAAACAATAAGTACAGCCATATTTATAACAATCAACTATAGCACAAGCCAATTTATGCCAGTTGACAATAGTTTGATCAACCGTTGAATACATTATATTGATCATGAACCCTACATCTACTTTTCTATATAATCTGATCAATTATTATTTATACGTAGTGTTAGGTATTATACACAAATTAAAGCTTAGCTACGCACCTATTTTTTTTTATTCTATCTATTAGTTTTTTTCGTGTGGTCCAAGCAAAAAACCATAAATAGTTACAAACTGTTTCATGCTTTCCCTTGAAAATGTGAATAACATAATATCATTAATTAACAAATATACATAAACCAGTTTTTGAATAATTTATACAAATAGGTAGGTATTTCGTTTTTCAAAAGTTTAAGAGCCGCTAATCTATAGCACCTGCACTTATGTTGCAAATTAATCTTACATCTATTAATAGGTTCATGATTCATTGCCGTTCACTTGGCAACAGCTCGGCCATCCATCATTCGCAATCGCGGGCACCTAGTAACTGTCTAGCAGACTGGATAAATATAATAATACCTGTACAAACGGACTGTTTAAAGCCCCATCAAAGTTTACTTGCAAATTATTGGCTCGCTCAAGCTTGACCGAATCAAACGCTATGGCCACGTTTATCGCTCCAGAATGTTGAAAGTTGAAATGCAATGCACAAAGTTCTGACGCAAATCCACGAGAATAACAATATCTAGGTCTAACAAATAATCATTTCTAATTTAAGGTGCGGGTGCAACAATCTGGTATTTAGATTATGTAGGTAGAAACGTCGAAGTGTGAAGGAAATGTTTCAAATAGCTGACGATATGTGCATTAATATGTTATACAATAATAACTAACGAATATATTATCTATAATTTAAAGTATTTTTGGATAAAGTCATGTCACCAGTGACGCATTACTCGATTAGACATCATTCATTCATACAAAATAATTAATGACATGCATTTTTAAGAAATTTGCAACCGCCACGGTCACTTTTCTCATCAAGTGCTGAAATTACCAAAGCATGACAATTCAGAACATGTTTACGTTTGCAATTCGCGATTGTTGTCGCTGTCATATGCCATAATGATAATGGCATGTTGGCAAGCTTTCGTACTATTCGCGCAAGTCACCGCGCGAGCTGCGTCTGCGCCGGGCCGGGCACAATAGCTTCATTTGCACCTCTCGTGCGCACATGCAAACGTAACGAACCGATGGTATTGATGGCCCTGCCGCCCTTTCACTGAAGTTTTACCTTCGAATTCTAAATGTGAATTTTTGGTTCTTACGATACTCAGATTTTGATAGTTATGCATATGACTGGCGCCTTTTGGAACGACGGACGCGACGATTGCAGAGTCTATAAAACGTAAGATCTAGTTGGAAAATACTGTGATGTTCACCCATATTTCATAAAATTCTATGGTATTTTATTATTTCCTATTGATACTGTAAACTAAAAATGTATTCTACTACAGCTATTACTTATAATTATTTATCAAGCTTCATAATAGGTACTAACTTCAGTCATAATCTTGACCCTAATTTATTTTTCCACTTTACCGCCTAGGCCTGCACAGAACAATCGCCTATTGAAAGTCACGGAACTTTTACTTACCTCGCTAAATGGGAGTTTCGCGGATTTTCTTTTGTTCATTCGCGGCCGGGTGCATTAATCCTGACTGCCGTAATGACCGGACGGACACACCCCTACTATCGCGCTTGTAAATTGCCCGCGTGTTCCCAGAAGGCTAGCTACATCTCTATTGGGATCGCGACTCAATAATGGCTCATTGCGATGCACGATACGTCTGGACGAACGCGTCTCGCCCGAGGTGCATGAATGTGAATGAGAGTTCGCTACGAACTATGGGTTCGCGTCTCGAAAGCTAATAAGTTATTTTTAGTTTAATTTTTTCTAACATAAACCAATTATCGTAGGTCTAAGAAAAGAACACAATACAGACCCTAATACTAACTACATAGCTTAGACGGTACCCAAGAAGAACTTGGAAATGGCGTCATTAACATGTTAAGTTATGTGGTGAACAATTAAATACACGTGCAAATAGAAATAGAATAATGATACATGCTTACCTAAATGTTGCCATTCAACTTTACAAGGAATAGATTTTACTTGATAGTGTAAGAAGCACTATCAGCTTAGCTTGGGATTGATGGAGCTCAACTGCGGGGCTCCTTTTCCTATCAGAAGGGTTTAAAGAAACCTAAGATGAAGTTGATAACTTTATTCACTCACTCACATTTACCCTTGTCTACCCTTTTGAGCCTTACCTATCCGTGTAGTGTAGAGCCGGGATTCCCCAAAATGGACTGAATACTCTTGGACTGGACTTACGTCAATTATTAAGCGCACTTTTCCACCACGATATCCAAGGATTTAATCCTTCGAGCGCACGTGTTTCGAGACACAATAGAAAGACAATGGCAGCCCGATAGCCGACTGTCGCTTGGTCGTGGAAAGTAAAAATCTAAAAGTACAAAGTACAATCATACTTACAACTAATCGGAGTGAAAGTTTACAAGTCGTTGTTGGTGGTTATTACGTATTTGTATAACATTACAAAAATAATAACCTCAGTCCGCGTTTCTGACGAGAAATTGCAGTGAGTTCGAGTTTCCGTGGTAACCTTTGCGCTACTACCACTGTTTTAGTCGTTTTTTTGTTGGTGGTAGGCCCTGAAGCTAACTAATAGCAGTGTTACAGGTAAATAGTGGGTAAGGAGCCGATGAAACTGTACCATTCTGTATTGACCTGCAATTTTCAAACACATCGTAATTCATCTGAATAGGGTGGAACTCCGAAGAAATCGAAAAAAAACTATGCGAGTTTTGAATAAACATCAATAGTGTAGTGAACATATACATGTTGTATTTATTTAGTTCCCATTAAGTAAAAGGTTTTTTCATCCCACCTATTCGAAAAAGACGACTTTGTTCCCTTTAAGTACGCCCAAAGTTGGTGTTTTCTATAAGAAACTTTCAGCGGGCAATAATGACGCTCCAAATTCAAAAAGTGCGCCTAAAAGTAACTTTTAATCGCACTTTGCGCCCTTGTAATACAATCTACTATTTCGTACCACTTGCTCAAAAAAGTGACATTCTATGCCACAAAAAGCGAACATAACAATAGTCATTTTTAATCTGTTAAAAACAAGGAAAGAAAATTGTTCTGAATTTCATTCATCCTCTATAGGATTTTTTATTTATTTAAATTCCTTGTTAGTGACGTTTATTTATTGTAACTATTGGAAGAAACAATTAATAAGGGTTGTACATAGATAATTTCTATAAACATTTGTATTAAAGACTTTTGCATAAAACTTATGATTAATGTGATATGTGTACTTAAGTATGTGATATGTATTTTCCAAAATCGTGGTATATATTGCCTCGGTTGACCTTATCTAAAACGACTGACGTACTTGGCAGTCTGTCTAGCCATATTTTGCATGTGGTGCAATACATTCAGTTGACCTGAAAACAATCGATTTATACTTACTCGTAATTACGTACGCGAATATTCATAGACTCGGCCCTATGAATATTCCTGTTGCAGTCCACGATTGACAAAAGGTAAACAAGGATTTACACAATTGCAAGTTGGTAGGTAGAATATGAAGAATATTTTCTAACTTCACTCCAATCTGTGGTTTTAGAAATAAATACGAGCGCTAGGTTTTTTTTAACTTTCGAATCACGTGACTCGAGACACAATAGAAAGACAATAGCAGTGCGACAGCCGGCTGTCGCTTTGTCGTTGACAGTTTAAATATCTTGATACAATTCACACATGGCCTTCTGACCCTAAACTAGGCAGAGCAAGTACTATAATGGTAACCATTGCAGCTGTTATATACTTAAATAATTTCAAAATTAAATAAGTTACATAAGTTGCATTATTACGTAAGTTAAATTATCATCATACATAAATCACGCCCAGACCAGACACAGAACGAATGAACACTTATCACACAAAAAAGTCTTGGGTGGGGATCGATCCCAAGGTTCCTCAGTTAGGGTCACCATAGATTGACCAACAAGATCTGGATAGCACAGTTCTATTTGTGTTTGCGCTGAATTGCCCTGCTTTCAAAGAAAGCAGGGCAATTACTATTAGCCGTCGAAAGTCGTCGATATGATCAATATTTAGACTTCCACACATGCGACCGTTCGATGTTCGCGTTCACCATGTTCGATGTTCGACAGCGTACCGCGTGAGGCGTCACACACATCCGCATGTCACCTTGGCGTTTGAACTTCGTCTCATCGCGTCGTGGTGTTGTCTTGTAACCGCAGGCGCCCCAGACGTCCTCATTCCATATTACATGAATAATACGTAGGGCATTAGAGAAGAGAAGTTTTGTTGTACTCAAAATTACCTTGCTTGTTTTCTGTTGATTTATCAAATTCAACTAACTTGGACCAAAAACTGCACTTTTCTTGGAATAAGTGGTTCGATCGTGCTTAATAATTTCTTGAAAAAATTTTAGGTATACCCGTTGCGACCGTAACCTGGCTACATAAGCTATTGTTGGCTGTTCGGTATACTCAAAACTTATTTTTTTAATAAAAAAAAATGCTTAGCTAAAACAAGCAGCAGCTTATTTTGCAGAAAGTAGTTTATAGAGTTTATTATACATCAAGTTTTATTTGAATTACTATTTTATAGTTTTTTTTTATATTTTGAAAGTAGGTTTGAATCTTAATCCAGATCTCTTCGCTTAGATATAGCTGAAGCGACGCTGCGCAAAATTCCGTTGTGTTTTCAGTAAATCGCCTAATAAAAATCTCGCATTCTGCGTATACGTACCAGGTAATGTGTACAGCAGTATACATAACATGATATCTCACTAGACAAACAAAAAACGTTAAAATACTGGACAAGGTCCTATTTTCTAATGACACGGTATTCGCGATAATATTCCTGCAACTTAATTTCCAACGCCGTCAACTGCATTGCATTTACAGGCGAATAGGCGCCGTGATCGCAGCGTATTAAGTACATGACATTATTTACCTGGAACCTACCTGACATAAACTACTAATTTTACCTGTAGTGTTTCCCATAAGAACCCACGCATTCACGGCCCAGGACCTAAATCCTCACTTGGCCCTCCAATAGCCGCAATTTCTTTTTTTTTTTCATAAAAAAGAAAATAACAAGATATGGTGACTTAAGTTCGTAACATTAGGGTGTCATTGAGCGAACTTTACTATATTAAAAAGTTTGTAGTAAAAGTACGGAGCTCCCATACTTTGTAAAAGAAGAATATGGGGCCCTGTTGGACAAAAATGTCTAACAAACAAGGCCCCCATACACCCGCGTGCCTTAGGGCCCCGCGATAAGCCCAGACAGCTCTGCATACCTGGCTAAATATACATCTATGAAGCTGGTTATAACAAGACAGGACAGTATTAATTTCAAGTCTAATCGTTTTTTCACCTATCAAGTACTAGAAAACCAGATATAGCAAACAATAAAGTTTGTATTTCCGTATCAGACGTCGTTTTGATTTGCATTTTATGCCGTTGGGACAGAGCAGCTTAGCAAACATTATAATTGGATTTTTTTATCTAAATCCAGTGAATTAAATGCAAATTGCCATGCAGTTCTTTACTTTTATGATGGTTTGTAATAAATTTATAGTACAACTACATCCTCTATCTAAGTTTATAGAGTTCATACACATAATACTCTAGACACATAATAATAATCTAGATCCACTGTACAAATAATAGTGACTTTTCTAATTAATAATTCATGTCAACTTTCATGCTGCTGTTCTGTAAACGTTTAAAGCTTCGGACAACGAGTAGTGTGGATGGATGGAAAAGTATTTCACTAAAAACTACTGAATGGATTTAGTTGGTTGCGGAATGTTTATAATAGTTACCGTGACCCCGGAACATAAAGGGCAAGCGAGGGAACATGAGGGTTATAGTCAGTCAAAGTCTGACACGCCCTCCCACCGCACCCAGGACGGGAGCAGTCATTTGATGATTTCCCACTCCCGAAAAAAACAAAAAAAAATAAAGCTTACCTATACGTCAGATATATCTATATATATAAAACGCTTCCGTTACTGACTGACTGACAGACAACGCACAGCCGAAACTACTGGTCGTAGAGAGCTGAAATTTGGAATGTGCGTTTGTTGGGGGGTGTAGGCGCGTACAAAGAGAGGATTTCTGATAATTCCCCCCCAATGGGGAGAAAAGGGGGATAAACTGATTTTTTTTTATTTCTCAATGGATTCACTTAAAACTTTGCATGTAGGTTCCACCAGTGAAGCCACTGAGCACTGCGAGAGGATTTTTGGAAATTCCCCCCGATGGGGGAGAAAAGGGGGGGAATCGTTTATTTTATTTCTTCATGGATTCACTTAAAACTTTGCATGTAGGTTCTAAAAGTGATGCAACTGAGCACTGCGAGAGGATATTTGGAAATTCCCTCTATGGGGTAGGAAAGGGGGGGAAATTTAATGTTTTTATATCTTTATGGATTCACTTAAAACTTTGTAACTAGGTTCCACCAGTGATGCCACTGAGCACTAAGAGAGTATTCTTGGATTTTTTTTTCTGTCACCAAGCTGTATCTCATGCACCATGATAGTCGGATAGTTATCTGTTGCCGCTTTAACAACATCTTTAGCCTATAAGTGCCCATGACTGGGCAAAGGCTTCTTCTCACGTAGAGAAAGTTAGAGCATTAAAAATCACTTGCTTGCTCAAGGCGGATTGCTGATTTCAAACTTATAATTTGAAATTTAGGTTTCCTTACGATGTTTTCTTCTCCGCCTGTCAGTGGTGTCGAAATACTATTAGAAAGTACGTAAAACTCGGAAAAAGTCACATTGGTACTTGCTAGGAGAGGCGGTCCTTAACCCACCATGGCGTGTATAACAAAAAATACTCTAAAAACAGAATAAAACAAAAAAATAGGGGGCTACCATACAAAAAAAACATACTGTCATTACACATTTATCATTGTTTGCCAAACACATAGATTATAGCAACAACACCCAGGTAACTCAGACAGCACATCAAGTTACCCATCATTCTCATCATCTCCCTAGCCTATTCCCAACTATGTTGGGGTTGACTTCTAACCTAACCGGATTCAGCTGGGTATCAGTGTTTACGTAGAGCGACTGCCTATCAGACCTCCACAACCCAGTAACTTGGCGACACGATACCCCTTGGTTAGACTGGTCAGACGTAACGACTGTCAAAGTTCCACGAACGACAACCGGGATCAACGGCTTTACGTGCTTTTCGAGGCACGGGATTTCAGTGAAGTCCAAGATAGACTTTAGAACGTATATATGAATTGAAAAACTTACATTGGTACTTGCCCGGATTCGAACCCACAACCTCTTACACGAGAGGCGGGCCATCTTATCCACAGGACCATCACGACCCATCATCCTTTATCAGATAATAATTAATAATATTTAAACAAACTTTGTGTGATGAACATAATAGGGTATTACACTGTATAAGAGAAAAAATATAAAAATATATTATTGAGGTAGCTTAAGCAAAAAGCAGCCGAACAGTGTTAGTTTTAGTTCATAAAACTAGAAAATATTTTTTTAAATTCAATTCAAAGTTTTCAGTTTTTTTTACCTGTTCTTGAACACACCGAAATACAGACCATAGACAGTGACAGCTGTCGACTGTCAACAGTGTCAACTAGACGTCACTATTTGTTTTATTTATAACCTCCTAATACGATCTTTATTATAAAAATATACTTTTTCATGGAAGTTATTGTGAAAGATATTTTAGATGGCTAATGCACATGTGTACTTACATCAAAGTGATATTTACAACAACAGTACAAACGGGTTTTTATGGTGTAATAGTTGGAATACTCTTCCCACAACTTTTAACTAAGTTTTTCTTAAATTTGAATCAGTTAACACTAGAATTCACAATTATTTTGATGTTTTCACACTTGTGTTCTTGCATTCCGAAACGCACACCAACGGTAAGTCGAACAGTAACTAATTTTTGAGATAAAAACAATAAAAATTATGTAAAGTGTCACAGCGCGTTTGTTTATTTACATGACGTAAGGACGTCATATCGCCAAAGCAAAACCACGCCCACGGCGTTTTCCGTTTTTCGAAATTTCCGCGCGAAATTTGAAAATACAATTTTTAAAAGCGTTTTTAGCGTACTTAGCGCTTAAATAAATATTTAGGTTTTTTTTAGTGGTTTCTTAGTACTGTAGGAGTTATTTGAAATACTTAAAAAAAAAGAGTGTAATACCCTATTGTTTGTTCTGTGTCTGGGTGTAATTTATCTATATTATGTATGTATTTATAAATTATATGAGTTTGTATATCAGTTGTCTGGTTACCATAACACAAGCTCTTAGCAGAGCTTAACTTGGGATCAGATAACCGTGTGTGAGTTGTCCCAGTATATTCATATTTATTTATTTAATATGCTACTGTCTGTTCGCATTTCTCTAATACCAAATGATCTTCCATTTGAATTTAGGCGCCTTCTATTTAATCTAAAAGTTTGCTATGCGATGACGATAAATAAATCACATGGGCAATCTTTCAAAGTCACAGGTGTTGATTTAAGAGAAGATTGCTTTCTCACTCGCTTGCTCACGTGTCAGCTCTGGCTCTAACCTCTTCATACTGGAATAACAATAGTTAAAAAACGAAATATATTGTATACAAGGAATCCTGTAAGACCTCTTCCATCTATCTGTCAGCTAATAAACAGCCAGTGCTGGACACAGGCCTGCCCAAAGACATCACGATAGTCAGTCCTGTGCTTAATGGTGTCAGCAACGATAGAGGACCGTCTAAGCGTCGCGTCGTCGTGTCGTTTACATCCTGTATAATTCTTGTTATTATTTTGGCCTGTGATTTTGTTCTTTTTACCTTTTCTAAATCTGTATGTGTACTGTAAAATTATAAAGAGAGACAATTTGATGTTTTAAACGTTTGTCAACGTGATAACTAAGTGAAAAACCCAAATGCCAGTAGTCATTATTTTACGCGGACGAAGTCGCGGGCAAAAGCTAGTTATTATAATAATATAGTTTACACAACATCACGCTGCGACCCACGAGAGCGGAGCAGTACTTAACTCACCCTAACCGTGTGAAACCGCGGGGGACGGCTAGTATAACATAAAGCAGACGTGCACCAGCCACGTCCGATGAGAGAAGATAAATTATATGTAATCTACACTGTAAAGGCGGACACCCGATCGCCGGAGTCTAGACCAACGCTCCATAAACCGCAATTCGATACAATCGCAGGAAAAGCGCGGGATTTACGCGCCGACACTGCTTTGACTGATTTCTATCACGTTATAATGTTACCCAGACATTTCTATGTAACGGCCACGCCTAAGAAAGTTGCCTAGTTACAATTAACTTTATCTCGCACCAATTTATGGCTTTTAAGTATAGTCGTTGGAGCTGCAGACTTTTATGCGCGAGTGTAGTACTCCTGTTTAGCGATTGAAATGATAACTGTAAATTAAGTGGGCTTGTGCACTTAGGTACAGGTTGTTTCATATAATACCTGGATTAATAAAGCTTACAATCACACTTAAAAGCTTGATGCTGTAAATTGTAGGTTTATGCTAAAATTATGAACACATGAAACTTTACCGGTCAAAATCGTAACTGTGTATGACGTGAAAAGATAGGGCGCAATCACATGATATTTTCAGGCAGCTAGAAACTTGATATATACACATAAAATCCATACCGAATCAAGAGGATCTAGAACATAATTCATAAACCAGATAATTATATGCTTCTTCAGCATTTAATCTTTCAATACTTTTGTCATTAAAACAGATCCAAACTAATTATCCATTTTTTTCCACAGAGGGTAGCTGCGAGGGCGTGCGTTGTGGCGGCGAGAAGCGATGCGTGTTGGACGCAGAACTTGGCGCGCATTGCGTGCGTTGTGGCGCGTGCGGCGTGGCCGGCTCGCCCGTCTGCGCCGTGGACGGACGCACGTACGCCGGCGCTTGCGCACTGAGGCGAGCCGCTTGCGAGCGGGGCAGAGCCCTACCGCTCGCGTATAGAGGACCTTGTATAGGTGAGCTGCCCATTTAATTCAATCTTTACAGTTATTAAAAGATTTTAGTAGAGTCCAACAACCAATTTTATCGGAAATATGTTTAAATTACATTGAATGTCGTGATTGCCCAGTGGATAAGGCGCCTTTCGTGTACGAGGTTGTGGGTTCGAATCCGGCAAGTACCAATGTGACTTTTTTAATTTATATGTGCTTTCTAAAGTTTATCTTGGACATTACTGACATTGCGGTAATCCAGCTAAATCCTGTTAGCCTGGCAGCCGACCTCAACATAGTTGGAAAAAGGCAATAAGCATCATCTCCTTTCCTAGGAGATGATGATGATTGTTCATATTACAATAAAAATCAACACTTTATAAAAGACAAAGAAGCAATTTTGTCTACGACTAGATTAATGGTTCTCCATCCAATCTTCCTAAAACTTCAACAGCGAACGCAACGTGTGCGTCAATATCATGCGGCGCCGGGCAACGCTGCGTGTCGGGCGGCGCGAGCGGCGCGCGCTGCGTGTCGTGCGGCGCGTGCGGCGCGGCGGCGCGGCGGCAGCTGTGCGGCTCCGACCGCCGCACCTACCCGTCCTGGTGCCGCCTGCAGCGCGCCGCCTGCCACGCCGGACGCGTCGTCGACCCCTTGCACACTGGACCCTGCAAAGGTAACCTTCCGAACCTAGATATCAACGTCAACAAGAGGATTGCCTTTCAAATGTCCCCCCTACAGTCCTTGCGTTTTAGCATGATGCGGGTGAGAGTTTCAGTTCAAATTATGACTTAGTACTTCAGCTGTATCACATTCGTAATATACCAAACAGAGAAGAGTATATAGGAGAGTTGCCTTTCAAATGTCCCACAGGAGAGTTGCCTTTCAAATGTCCCACAGGAGAGTTGCCTTTCAAATGTCCCACAGGAGAGTTGCCTTTCAAATGTCCCACAGGAGAGTTGCCTTTCAAATGTCCCACAGGAGAGTTGCCTTTCAAATGTCCCACAGGAGAGTTGCCTTTGAAATGTCCCACAGGACAGTTGCCTTTCAAATGTTCCACAGAAGAGTTGTCTCTCAAATGTTCCGCAGGAGAGTTGCCTTTAAATGTCCCACAGGACAGTTGCCTTTCAAATGTTCCGCAGGAGAGTTGCCTTTCAAATGTCCCACAGGAGAGTTGCCTTTCAAATGTTCCACAGAAGAGTTGTCTCTCAAATGTTCCACAGAAGAGTTGTCTCTCAAATGTTCCGCAGGAGAGTTGCCTTTAAATGTCCCACAGGAGAGTTGCCTTTTAAATGTACCACAGGAGAGTTGCCTTTCAAATGTCCCACAGGAGAGTTGCCTTTCAAATGTTCCATAGGAGGGTTGTCACTCAAATGTCTCACAGGAGAGTTTTCACTCAAATGTCCCAAGTGTGAGTTGCCTTTCTAATTATTTACAGGAAAGTTGCCCTTTAAAAATAAGCAAGAAGTGACAAGCATTTTTGTAGTATTATCACTGACTATGACAAGAAATTTAGACACATTGATGTAGACTGCTACTTATTTTTATTATATTTCTTTTGTCCACAGGCAACAAAAACATAACGGACAATAGTGTGATTGGGAGAAGTGTGAGCGAAGTGGATACCACACGCGTTCTATAGTCATAGACTCTCCAGTATCGTGGACCGATCCACTAGCTTCGTAGTACGGTTGACGTAGACGATGGGCCAGCCTGGCGCCCAGTGGCCCACGGCCGGAGAATCATCAGTCTTTGAGCAGTTTCGTCTTATCGTGAATAAAGGGTCATCGTTTTGAAATTTTCAGAATGAGCAGTTCTTTGTTGTTTAGAAAGCGGTTATTCTGCACCTCGAACTTTGAACTGTAGGTAATGTTATCTAAACTACTGAATATTATTATTAATCTAATATTTGATTCGAGTAACAAGTTTTGGAAATGTTTTTAAATCGTAGTGAGTAACCGCTGAGTAGTTTTAACTCAACATCAGTCTCGTGTTGAAATTCAAATTTGTTATCTAGATTAGACTTAGATAAATCTGTCGAGCTGATGCACCCTTTCGAACTTTGTAGATAAATAATTCTATATACCTAGTTTTAAATAATTAACAATTACATTATTAAATTTGAGCACCAAATCGTACTTAATATTTAGTCAAAATGTTAAAATAGTTAGCACAATATTTGGAACTTAGGTACTTTCTATATTAATAAAATTCTAATCTCCGTCTTGTTAAACGTCGCTACAATGAACGAAGCTCGTATTAGGATGAAATGTGTACTTCTCATCGACTGACATATTGTTCTTAAAATTTAATTAACTCTTAGTACTTTAAGACTTAAATAATTTTACTTCACGAGATGTGGTTAACGCTTAATGCAATATTTATTATTAAGTTACGATTATGAAGTTTAGTGCAATAATTTTATTGAAAATTGTATGAAATTTATGTTATATGTTTTGTTTTGTTTGTCTTTACACGTGGCTCGTGATGCGTAGCACAAGAAACGTCAAAACGTCATTCGGACATGGTGAATGTTATACAATACGTTTTCAGTATTATGTGTATGTAAGATTTTTAGACTATCGTTATTTTCGAAACATTTTACATTGAAAATTAAGTGATTTTTATAGACTGTAGGTAAAAAGTAATTTATTGTTACTCTTTAAATTATTTCCAAAAATGTTTCCAAGACTATATGTATGTGAGTTTTATCTTCGTGAATTTCTCAATGAATCAAAGCAATGTTTGATGTCAAAGTAGTAGAAAACACCTTTCTCGGCGTCCTTTCTTAGCTTTAAATAGTTAAAAGTTTTTCTACTATTCATTATATTATGTAATGTATAATACAGAACAGCGGATGGCATAAGCTTTAATGCATACTTAATACTATAATTTAATCCATCGAAATTGGACTATTATTATTGCTACTTATTATTTTAGTCTGGCCATTCAATGCGTCGTTTCATACGTGAGCAACGCATTAAATGTTCAAAGTTCATTTGTTTTATATTATCTGAAAATTCGGAGGGAAAATGCAGCTCAATAGTTGTTGAAGTCATTGTATAGTCATAAAAGCTTATTTAAGCATAATTAATTATATTATGTTAATTTTTCTACAAACGATAAATTATTATTGTTTATATATGTGTACTTATTTTTAATATTGTGAACAAAACAATACATAATACAGTAGCTCGGCTCTTGTCAATTATTTCCTAGTGCTAATCACGTTGTTAACAGTGTCTGACTATAATAATACTAAATTGTTGTAGTTGAATTCATTGCAAACATTAGATGATTTGTATAATATATTGTCCTTGTTTCTTCATAAATATTTTACACTGGTAACCGTATTTTTATTTCGTATTCCTTAGAAACCGAAAACACAATCGAGATTATATAGACGCTAATTAAATTTATTTTAAATTTGAGACAATGGTTATTATGTCAAATTACAATATTGCTAGTTGATACACGACTCAAGACTGTCATGTCCTGGGAACATGCCAGTCTTGAGTGACATATTTTCAGTTATCGAACCAGAAAAAATACCTTTCCAAAATAAAACCAAAACTTGACACAAAAGACCTTTATTATTGTAAAAAAGGGACAATTTATTGCAACAGTCTCCACCACAAAATAATTTTAAAGGAATGTCAATCGTTTT